>BSBK01008871.1:2500-229206 GCA_027943335.1 Chamaecyparis obtusa
GCATAGCCTGAAACAACTTGCTATGACTTGCTCATGATTTTAGATTTTAGTTCTATGAACTAGCTTCCATTTTCAATTAGTTTGGTATATTTTCATTGAGATTTGTAGAAGTTATGGCATTTTTGGTACTTGTTGTCTTGAATGACTATTGTTTCCTATGAATAGTCCAAAAGAGACATATTGTATGACCTTGTTTGGTATAGTACGAGCCTAAAACCAATGGTAAAATATCAATACACGATTCTAGTTTCATTTTATTTTCTTTTTTGAGAATATTTCATTAAGTTTTGAATGATTTGTGTTATTTTCGGTGAGAGAAGGCATGTGATAAAACTAGGGTTTCCAACAAACACTGAAAAAGACATATCTTTGTATTGCACCATGAAAAGAGGCTCAAACTTAGAGAAAGTATTCTTTATATTTCTTCCTAGGGTTCCTCCAAAGTAATTTTAATTATTTCATCATTTGTGCAAGATATGAAGGATTTTGTGTGTTTTTTCATAATAAATATTGTCATAATCCTCGGTGAAATGAGGGTTTAACAAGTAATGCATTGTTTTGAGTTAGGAAATGGATTGATAGGTTGCAAGAAATCAATTTTCATGGATATAAGGATTGAGAGTCCCAAGTGTGTATGTTATTGCTAGGTTTGAGAGATGTCTCCCAACATGCCCAAGAAACAATGCACCTAGATATTGAAACTAGGTTGACATAGAATGATTTAATTTTCAACTTTGTGTATTTTTGTCTGGTTAATTCCTTCATGTGAATATGATCCCATAATAGTGGGTTACACTTTCAGCCATGAATAGAAAATTAAGTTGTCAAAGCATTTTTTGGCAAATGCCTTCGTTCCAACTAGCATGTTCGAACGAAGGTTCTATTCACCCTTCACTTGAACTAGCAAACCTTAGTTTGAATAAAAGTGTTTTTGAGAAGGCCTTCAAATAATGACATATTGTGGTTACGCTATTTTAGTATTTTTGTGGGGTTTTCTTTTACACACATTCAAGCAAATCCTTTCTAACTACCTTATTTTTTTGAAAAGTATATAAGCCCAATTTAGATAGTTAAACTGTCATTTTCAAATGATACTAAAAAGGTGTTATAATGAACCTAGGAGGATTTTTTCAGTTAAGGTAGCTCAAGCACTCAATAAACCATGTGCCATTTTAGCTAGACCATTTTACCAAGTGCACAAAATTATTTCTTTCTTGTTCTAAATTACATGTATGTTCTTTGTTTCTTGAAGTTATTTTGTTTCTTTGTTTCTTGTTCAAATCTCTTTCATTTAGGAAAGCATTATATTCTTAAATGAATATTGAATTTATTTAATTAGAGTGAAACCTTACACATATGAATTAGAAACCTTAGTTATATGACTTAGCAACCCCTAGCTATATGACAAGTAGAAACCCCAGGTTTATGACTTAGAAACTTTGGTTATTTATTAAAGATTATGAATTTAAAATCTAGTTTAACGAGGGTGTAAAATTTTTTGTGTAATTGAAAACTCAAATTCTTCTTTTCTTCCTGATAGCTATAAATCTAAGTGATAATATACTATCTATTTATGGTTTTTAAGAAAAAAACCTTTTTTGCTATTCTTTTTTCTAGGAAAGTTGTAATTTATAATGCCTATAGAACTAACTTGCCTGTCTAGGAGTAGCATTTTAAAAGCCATCACTTTATTCTCTAATATTTTGAAACACCTGATACTAGAGATCAAATTAAATATGATAACAACAACAACAAATTAAAAAAAAAACATCTTCAAATAATATAGTTTTAACATTTCAAACATTGTTGTGCAATCTTTATACGAGGATCTAAACTACAAAACAACATGTGTAATTCTTGTTGTATTATGTCTAACCAATGTTTTTGTATGTAGACCATAATGATTGTTTTGAATCCTATGTTTGATAACATATCTTTTATTTGATTAAGGATGGGTATGATCATTCCAAAAGGTTGTGATCAAGTTCCTAACAACATCTTCAATCCTTTTAGAATGAGGAGTTATACACAAAATTTCCCAATTGCCTCCCGAGGTACTATCATCCAAATTTTTTTTCCTTCTCACATATTGTGATATTGTCTTTATACTAAAACCAAACTCAATTGAAAATGAAGTGATTTATCTTTTTTGGGGATTTTTTCACTTAAAATAGATGTCTACACCACTCTTTTTGAAATGGCCTTATCTATTGATGAAGATTGTTTCCATATGGAAATCAAACCTTTCTTAACATTTTCAATAATATCTTTTTGTAAGTGTAATGGGGTAAAATATCAAGTAAGTTGTCTGCCTACAACAATCAATGTTAGAACTAACCACAAGACCTATATTAGTACATAAAGGTACTCATATTCAAGAAAGATTGACTTGGTTCAATGCATGCAATAGATAATTCAAAACAATTCAAAACAAGCATCAAACCAATAAGCCTTCCTTTCCTTTTCTCCTTCTCCTTACAATTGTGAGCTCTAAGATTTTCTCCAATTATGATAACATGAGAATTCAAAAATTGTAATTATACGTGGTTGTTAATAATGAGAAATCACCCTTCATTATATAGATTTATGCGATTTCAATAAATAGTTTTGATTGGTTATTTTTTGATAATTTTAGATTTGACTTGATTGAATTGATAACTCAGACTAATTGATAGTTAACCATAGCATGATAGAGTTAATAAAAATAGAATAGACACATGATTGATTAAACTGACCAGTTAAGAGAGGTGGAAGTAGAAGAACAAATTAATATTAAATAAATTAAATTTTATTTAATTGTGTATGATTGAGGGTCAATTTATTTATTCTAAGAAGACTTTAGTTGACTTTGTAGAAATGAAAATAATACAATTATTTTATTCAATTTTAGAAGAGTTAGTTAGTAAATTAAATAATTAATCAAATTATTTAATTGCGATAACCAGAATAAGAAAAGTTAGTTTAATTAAGTAATTAAAAATTATTTAAGTAAAACTGAGTGAAAAGACATTAATTAAAAAATAAAATCATTTAATTAATAATTAGAAGAATAATTAGATGAAATTTAGACAAGAAGTAACAAATTAATGATTTGGACACTAAATAGACAAAAAAATAAATTAAAATCATTTAATTATTGATTTTGAAGGGAATTGATGATTTTGACATTTAATTGGAAGAATGACACAATTTAATTAAATAATAAAGATTATTTAATCAATTAAGATGAAAATTAGTGTTTTCATCACACACAGGTGATGGGACAATTTCAGGTGTCTACATTTTTCCCCTCTTTGAGACAATACATTTTCAGGCGTTGTTTTAAATAATATTTAGTGAAAATATGCCCTAGTGTACCCCAATGAGATTGTGATAGTAACAAGGTAATATTGTGCCTCATCAATAAATTGAGCAAAAAATATGAAGGGCTCAATTTGTTAATAATGTGACTAGGATCATAATGTAATAGACGATTTAGAAAATATAGGTATATGGAAAAAGTTATGAATTCTAGAAGGTGAAAGATAACATGACTAGTTCAAATGGAAGTTGTACATGTCCATTAAGGAGAGCTAGGGGGTATAAATAGTTCATAGGGGTCATTTTCTAGGCTCATTTGCACTCTTGAGCTTTGGAGATCTACTGAAGAGGGAACAATCTTTGATCAAGTTTGGAGAGTGATGGTGAGCTACAAGGATGGAGTACACATTAACATTCATGTCAGGACCTATAAGAAACTAGCAAGCTTACGAGCAATGGAACGCATTTTTCATTTGACACATTTAATTTCTCAATTTTTATGCTTTTCTGTTAGAAGGTTTAGGTCGAATATGTGCAAAACATTGTAACACTAGGTCACAAATTCACTACAAGTGTCAGTGAAGTGATGTAATGGTTAGATTAGGAAATTTCTTAACCATATTTTTAATTATGTGAAAATCAAGTTTTGAAGGGACCTAAAATGCATTACAATAGATAGGACATTAGTGAACAACAAAAGGACAACTAGACAATGACCAACAACCACCTAGAACTACACTAAAACCACACTAAAACCACAAAAAAGCTAGCAGACAACAAACTAGAAGCAACAACCAAAAAAGCAAAATTAGGCAATTTTTTTAAGAAGCTCCACAACTTCTAGCTCCAACAAGTCCAAATTAGTAGCCTCACTCTTAAGGTCTTCAATGTCCTTTTTGGTACTGAGTACTTTCTTCCTAGTGCTTGATCGGGTCCTCTTTCCAAGGTCAGAACTCTTCTCTGGACTGGTTGTCTTCTCACCATCAATCTTGATCATAATATTTTCCTAGTTAGATTGATCTAGTTTCTCCACAAGGACCTTGAGGTGCTAGTTGGAGGCCTTAATGTTGTGAAAACTTTATCCCCCAATCTTCTTAAGAGTGTCCTTTAGTTTGGTGATTCTTGTGTTAACTTCCTCAAATTTCTTGTCATACTGAGTAGTCAAGGCTTATGCATTTTCCACAACCTTAGTTAGGTCCTTGACATTATCAGAGCAGGTGTTGTCCTTACCAACCCCAAGCACTTCCAGGAACTATAATTTTTTGGTGAAAGCCCTTTGATTAAGTTTGATCTCTTTTAACTTGTGAAAGACCCATTTGATGAGTCTATAGTAATTGAGGGCACCCTTTTTGGAAATGCCAAGAACATTTATGGATACCTCTTTCCTAAAATCATCTAGATGACTGAGATCATCAACATCAATTTTTTGTTCATCTCCCATAGCCCTCTCCTCTTCCCTACCCATGGATGAGGGAATTAAATTCTCAATAGCTCCACTAATGTTGGGAGCATGAGAGCCAACACCACATTTGTCCTTAACACCAATATCGGTGTTGGTGATATTGATAATACCCTCTAGTGAGGGCACTTCCATACTAATCTCCCCTTTCATCCACTTATTTCCAATACTCATCTTCTTTGCCCTATAATGGGGCTCAACAAACCCTACCTCCTCTCTTTTCTTCTTTTTCCTAGTTGGTGAGCCAATCTTCGAGTTGACATTTTTCAAGATGACCGATTTATTTTTTGCAAACAAAAGAAATAGGGGATTGTCCTCTTCATCACTTTCTTCAATTTCCATTCCTTTATCCCCCTTGAAAATAGAAGTGCCAGCTAATTTATTCCTAGGGGAGGGCTTACTCTTAACATCAAGTGAATCCCCATAATCCTCCTTAGAATTAGTTTCCCACCCCTTTTCAAATTTACCAGGGCTCTCCTTACCCTCCTCATGAATAGATTGGATATGTTTAATAGGGGTTTAAAAAATTCTCTCCTTGCAGTACTCATAGATTAATAAAATTGACCCTTGGTGGAGAACCTGATTATTGGGTTCTTCTTATGTTTAGCATACTAGCGCTAAGGGAAGAGAGGAAGTAGAAAGGAAAAGAAACTAGAACCTTATGCTGAAAGTGATTCAGTAGAATAATATGGCAATCATGAACCCTAGTGTATCTACCATCCACTATAAAATATTCCTTTATTAGTTTAATAACCTCCCTCCATAATGGCTTAATTTTCTTGGGTTCAAAAAAATTATTAGTGCCTTTAACCAGAGCCTCTTGATCTTCTTCAAACTTAGGGAATTTTGAGACTACCTCTTCACACACTTTCCTATGCCTAAAAAACTTCATATCAAACATATAAAGACTAGTAATATTAGAAATGAGCTTCTCATTAATAAAAAATTCCTTACCAAAGAGGATAACAATACCTTCATGCCAGTCCTAAAAAAATATTCTGGTGACCTTCATGTTGTAACCATGCAACTTCTCAAGATAAGGGGTAACTTTCCCTTTAGACAATCTATACCAAATTTCCTCCTTCCTCCTCCATTCTTCACAAGTTGCAAGCTCAAAGTGCTTCAAGTCCTCACCCATCTTTAGAGTCTCAATGTTCACCCAACACTAATTCTTGGAAGAAATGGCGAAGACAAACCCAAAGAGAAGGAAAATAACACCAAGAAGTTCCCACAATTCATGTGAGGTGTAATTAGTAATTATGACTCTTTTCTTCGTCAAATAGCCCCCACATTTAGCATTGATACCAAGATTATAACGTGATCTTCTCATCATTTCATGCAATCTTACCCACTTTACAATTAATTTTGTCAAATCTAAGGAGATAGATGATATTATTATCCATGTTTTTTTCTCCTTCCTAAATTTTTTTAATCTCAGATTTGAACACCAAGGTTGGACACATTGTCTACCACCCTATTGGTCTCCCTATAAGATTGGGCCATATAATATTTATCAAAACTATTTATAATATTCCTCGAGTCTTAGATAATTTGATCAATAGACCAAGATGCTTTTTGCACCATTTTCAAGTACTTGATAATATTATTTGAATCCCCTTAGATCCAAACATTTTTGCAATTTAGACGCTTAGCCGAAAGAAGAGTTTAATAGGTACCCATGGCTTCTGCTAGGTGGTTAGTCTGAGATCCCAAGGGAAGTTCCACCATAGAAATAACATTTCCATTCTCATCCCTCGCCACTCGCCTACACCCAACTTGCTCTGGGTTACCTTTGGCTTCCCCATCGAAATTAATTTTAATCCATCCTTCTAGAGGAAAATTCCAAGCTAAACCTTCTCTATTTTTATTGATTTTACCCAAGATTTTAGTTATGTCAACATATAAGTTCCATTTCCTAGAAATTTTGAGCTCTAAATCCATACAATAAATAGAATTATTTTCCTTAATATCCTTCTGAATGAGGTTGATGTTTTTTCCAATGGCTCTTAAAATTTTCTCTGCTACCACCTTAGAAGGAGAAGCCATATCTCAAAAAATCCTATTTATTTTCTCCTTCCAAATCCCCCAGATCAAGTGAGGTGGAGTGATGGCCCAGAGGGCTCTGAGAACCAGACTAGAAAAAGGGAAACTCCATTGAAAGAAGAAATCTTAGATAGAGCTTGGGAAAATCCAACAAAGGTTCCAATTATTGAAAATACAAGACCATACCTGCCAAGAGAAAGAGAAATGCAATAAAAAATGGGGGGAATTCTCCTCCTCCTCTTGACACAAATAAAATCTATTTAGAATGGAGAATCATCTTATACAAAGATTCTCAGATGTTAAGATTTTATTTTGAAGAAAAATCTAGTAAAATATATTGATTTTAGGGATGAGAAACTTCATCCAAGATTTAGCCTAGAAGGGGGCAACATTAGAGGATGCAGTCATGATAGAAACTACTGAAGAAACAAAGTAGCTTCCACCAGGAGTCCTAGTTTAGGTAATCAAGTCCTGTGAGTCATATTTAAAAATATAGGCATTGGGCATAGTCTATAGAGGATCCAAAAGAAGATCAATGACAAAAAGATGAACCCGTTGTTGGCCCTGCTAGTACTCGCCAACCAAAGATCCAAAGGATGCCTTACAAAGATCCAAAAAAGGAGAAAAAGCCATAATTCTACAAATGGTTTGATCCAAAATCCATTTATCCTTCCAAAATTGAATACTTCTACCATTTCCCAACTTCCACCTTAGGCCCTAAGCAATAATCTCCTTAACCTTTTGAATGTTGTTCCACATATGAGATCCATTAATGACCCCCAAAGAGTTAATTAGGTCAATCAAAGAGGAGAAATGACTATATTATTTACTTTTCCAAATTTAGTTCCATTCCCTGGATTCACAAAAGATTTCCCATATTTGCTTAGCCAACAAAGCTTTATTAAAGGTGCTAATACTTCTGAGACCCAATCCTACCATATTTTTTGGTTTAAAAATAGTGTCCTGAGAAACAAGTGGGGAACATTTCTTCTCCTCAACCCCTAACCAAAGGAACCTTTTCATGATACCCTCAATGACTTTGGAAAACTTGAAGGGGATTTTGAACAAGTTGAGAGCATACATAGGCAAGTTCTGAAGAGAAGATTTAAGTAATTGAATATTTACACCTTGGCTCAATACAGTTCCCTTTCATCCCACTAGTTTATTGTTAAATCTATCCACTAGGGAATTCCATAAAGAGTCAGGGGGTTTGAGACCAAGTGAAAGACCAAGGTAGGAAGACAAAAATCTATCTATAAAACATCCTAGGATGTTGGATATCTTCCTATGTCTTTTAGTAGGAGTATTAATGAAAAAGAGAGACCTTTTGTTCCAGTTAATTCTTTGACCAATAGTCCAACAGTAGATGTTAAGAATCTCTTTCATCTTTCTAGCTTCTTTCATAATTGAGGAGCCTATCATAATCGTATCATCCACTAACTATTCATGAGAGCATGATTAGGATAAAGACAAAGGAATGTGATGAACTACAACTGATTGAATATATTGAAGGAAAGTTTGACAATGGATTGGATATTTGAAGGAAAGTGATTGATGATCATCGAGCTACTAATGTGTATGTAAGACATTAAATCAGTTAATGTATTGTCATTGATGTCAACTAGCTTAGACTATACTTATCATGATGGTTACAAACATCTTAAGAATGAAATAGTGATGAAGGAATGAGGAATATACATAAAGATGAGATGAATGAGAAAGATATGGATATGGTATTCATTGGATAACTTATTGATGAGTCTATGAAATTATGTTAGTTATTTGATTGTATTACATGAATGTATTATGGATTGAAGATCAAGAATGTACAAGTTCATGTGGTTGGTAAATGAAGAATTCAATATACACCGAGCAGTGTAGTGTATACCAAGTACAGTTTTAACCAAGTTAGTTATCACCGATGCATTATGTTATTGACAGAGTGAAATAAATAAATGGAACTTGTGACTATCGACTAAAAATGATGAGTTGTACAATTGTTGATAATTCTGAGGTAAAAGATAATGTTTGTTATTATGATCAAATGATTGACAAAATTCAAAGATGATCGGATGAAGGAGAATGAAATGTGTTATTGACACAACTGTCGAGGAAGGTTAAAGCAAGAAAATCAACGGTGATGATTAAGAGGCAAAATATATAAATGGAAATAAAAAGGTTTATGATGTCTATATAAAGAGACAAGAGATTCATTATTGAGTCTGGTGTAGGATATTTTTGCATGAAAAGATTGGATTAATGCAACGCTGATCAAACTGGTTGAAGAAAGAATCGAGAAATTCTGTAGACAACACCGAGCGATAGAGAATGTAATTACCGATCATAATAGAGTTGGAGGAAATAGAGAGATTGAATTGATTATTGATTAGAGGTATTTTTGAGCTTAGCATTCATCTAAAAATCTGCAATTAAAGTTGTATTTGAATCAGATCATTACTGTATCAGTTTAACCATTGCTATAGATAAATCTCTTAACTGAGTGGGACTTAACAGTCTTTATATTTCAATATGACATTCAATGAATGTTGATTGTTTTCTTGTTGAACCCATAGTGAATGTTTGGTCAAGGGAGAACTATTAGTGATAAATCCTCTACCCAGGTCACACCTCACAGTGCTCTTTTGTAACCTTTAACAAGGTTGGCTCCTAACTAAGCTCACTTCAAAAGAGTGAATTATTTTGGGTTACCAGTCCTAGGTGGTTTTTCCATTAACAAGGTTTCCACATAAAAAATATATGTGTTATATGTGTATGGATGTGTTGAATTGTTATTTTACTTTACACATACTATAACTGAATTAATCAATAAATACAATATTTAATTTACTAGTAATCGGTATATGAAGAGAAAGAAACCATTGATATTTTACCAAGTTGATTAATTTGTTTGAAAGTTTTTTTATATACATCTAGGAGTATTTGGGACTATAGGATAACTGGACTTAACTGATTCACCCATCTCTCAGTTATCTAACAATTGGTATCAAAGTGCATAGAGTGCTTGGAAGAAACTTTTTAAGGACTTAAGCTAAAGATCACAAGATGTATAAGAGAGAGGTACCTAATCTCAAAAAAGACAACTTCTCGACATAGAAAAGAAGAATGAGATTGTATCTATCAGGGATTGGAGATTCTGCAACATACTACTTGGATAATGCATTCATCTTACCCACTAGACCTTTGACTATTGATTAGTTGAGAGAAAAACATGAACACAATTTTATGATGACAGAGCTTGCTTCTTCATTATCAGATGCCGAATTTGAAGATGTTAAGACATATACAACTGATAAATAGATTCGGGACAATCTTACATGAATTCATGGAGGAGATGTGAATGTGATAAGGGAAAAAGCTGAAATTCTTAGAGGAAAGTTTGATGACATGAGAATGAAAGCAGGAGAGAACATATCTCAGTACAGTAACTGAATCAAGGAGGTTGTGAATGCTATCCAAGGAGTAGGTGGAATTATTGATGAAGACACTATTGTAAGTAAAATTCTCAAAACCTGGTTACCTTCTTATACTATTAGAGTCTCTTCAATTCATGAAATGAGAGAAGCTCTTGGAAATAATGTTACACTTGATAGTCTAATTGGTAGATTGACTGCATTTGAGTTGAATAACTTTGACAATAGTATTGTTCCTACTGTTGAATATACATTTATGTCATCTCTAAAATTGGTAAATCAAGTAGAAAACATTTGATAAGAAATGATAGTGATAGTGAAAGTGATGATGATGAACTTGAAGCATTAATGGCTAGAAGATTGCAAAAAGGGAAGGGAAGATATAAAGGAAAACTACCTTGGGTATGTTTTAATTGTACAGAGATTGACCATATTACTGCTAGATGTCCAAACATGAAGGAAGATGATAAAGAAAATGAGAGATCTAAAGAAAGAAAGTATGTCAGAAGAGATAATCGAGAACATAGAGGCAACCGATAGTATGATAGAAGAAGTAACTGATATTACAAAGACAAAGGAAAGAAGACATGTTACCTTGTTGAACATGAACATGAAGATACCGACACTGACACTGACGAAGACATTAAAGTGGTATTTGTGGCTTTGAAAGAAGATTCAAAAGAAGAAGAAAGGTATGTAGATACAACACTTATTTCTAAAGTTATCAAGAATGATACTTGGATTATTGATTGTGGAGGTTTACCGAGCATATCTAAACCTGAACATGTTATGTGTAAACAATGTCAAATGGGGAAAATGTCAAAATATAGTTTTAAAAGCAAACAATTTTCATCTAATTCTATCTTGGAGTTGGTTCATACCAAATTGTGTGATCCTATGAGAACTTAGAGTTATTATGGAGACAAATATTTTATCTTGTTTGTTGATGAGTTCTCTAGAATGATGACTGTCATGTTCTTGAAAGAAAAATCTAAATCTTTTAAGATGTTGAAATGGTATAAAGATAAAGTGGAAAAAGAAAGTGGAAAAGAACTAAAATGCTTGAGATCAAATAGAGGTGGTGAATTTATTTCTGATGAGTTCACTAATTTTTGTAATGAACATGGAATTAAAAGACATGTTTCTCCACCAAGGACATCCCAACATAATGAGATTGCTAAAAGGAGAAATAGATATTTTGTGGATTGTGCTAGAACATTAATGATTGAAAAAGATGTGGCACACGTATACTGGAGAGAAGTTGTTAATACTATTGTATACATATTGAGCCAAGTTCAACTGAAGAAAGATTCAAACAAAACACCTTATGAGTTATGGTATGGTTACACACCTAATGTAAGTTATTTCATAATATTTGGAAGTAGATGTTACATTCTGAAAGATGATAGAAATGGGAAATTTGATTCAAATGGTGATGAAGGAATATTCTTAGGATATTCTACTAAGAGAAAAGCTTTAAAATGTTTGAATAATGCTACTAATAAGATGATTGAAAGTGCAAATGTGAGAGTTGATGAATTTTCTGAGAAGAATTATGAAGAAAGTAAAAAGGAACTAGAAGACTATGGTAGATTTGTTTACATTGAGAAACCTAACACTCAAGCAACAACTTGTCATTATCGAGCAACATGATAATGCTACCAAGCATCAGTCTATACAAACTAAGAATCAACAAACTGTTATCGATGAAGAGCATGATCATACACCGAGTGAAGAACACATTGAAGAACAAATAACTGAACCTATACTTGTGAAATATGTAAGGAGACATCATCCACATAATTAGATTATAGGAGATAAGAAAGATGGCATGATGACATGAAGTAAGTTGAGAGACAACACATGTTTAGTTTGTGAATTTGAGCCTAAAACTGTTAGAGATGCACTTGAAAATGATGGATGGATTAAGGCCATTAATGAATAAATTGAGCAGATACAGAAAAACAAAACATGGATATTGGTACCGAAACTGAATGACAAGAATGTGATAGGAACCAAATGGATATTCAAAAACAAATTGAATGAAAATGGAGATGTCACTAGGAATAAGGAAAGGCTTGTATGCAAAGGGTATGCACAAGAAGAAGGTATTGACTATGGTGAGACTTTTGCACCCATTGCTAGACTTGAAGGAGTTAGAATATTGCTTGCATATGCTTCTTACAAAAGATTTAAAGTTTATCAGATGGATGTTAAATCTACATTTCTGAATGGGATACTTGAAGAAGAGGTATATATTGAACAACCTGAAGGTTTTGTTGATCCTAATCAGAGAAATATGGTATGTAAGTTGCACAAAGAATTATATGGCTTGAAACAAGCACCGAGAGTATGGTATGAAAGACTGCACTCCTATCTTATAAGTATTGGATTTGTTAGACCAAGTGACAACATTAATTTATATTTGAAAGGTGAAACTGATGATAAGATTCTTATTGCTAAATTTTTTGTTGATGAAATCATATTTGGAGGACATGATAACCTATACAAATCATTTATTTATAAAATGAGAAAAGAATTTGAAATGTCAATGTTTGGTGAAATCAATTTTTTTCTTGGCTTGGAAATTTTACAACATAATGAAGGCATATACATTATTCAATCAAAGTACATCAAAGAAGTGTTGAAGACATTTGGAATGGAAGATTCAAAACCAATCGGTACACCTATGATCACTGGTGCAGGAGCACACCTAGGCTAACCTCCATTGCTTAGCTATTTTGGCTTGTACTTGACTCTAGCCAAGTCAAGAAGTTAGATTAGTTGTTTCAAGACCTTAGAAGGTCATTTTCAAATGCAGGCTAAGTGAATTAGTCACTAAGACTAAGGTCACACAAATAGCCAATGTTAGTTGTTTATTCAATTTCTTAGTGCTAGGAGCTTAGTATGAGGTTAGAGTCTTAAATGTGTTCTAAACACATTTAGTTATTGTAAAGATTCCAAAAGGTCATTAATGGCCTTAGATCCTCGAAATGGTGGGGGTTAAGAGTCCTAAGAAATAGGATTAAGGCATATGTGCAAGTTGCCAAATGTTGCAAAGAAGTTGTCATGACAACATTTGCAATTATTGCAAATGTTGCATGCAACTTGGTTAGCTTTGGATTCCCATAAGAATAAGAGTGGGGAATCAGCCAACAAGCCCTAAAAACATGGAGTTGGCATCTAATGCTACCTAAGGCTTGAATCTCGAAGGGTAGAAGGCATTGTAACAAGTTTGAAGTTTTGAATATAGAGCTCTACAACAGTATTCCTGTGAATATCTTGAGTTTTGTGTTGACAGTCGGGTGAAATAGATTGAGAGACCAAAGCTAATAGTTGATTAGCATTCTATAGATAGTTTCAAGACTTTTTCTTTTGACAAGAAAGTTTATTTGAATAGGTTTAGGGCGTCGGTTAAAGTAGGTTTTGTTTTAGAGTTTCACTAGTACTGTTCTGACCAGTCCGAGCTTTCATGGCTCCCCCATGAAATCTAGCCATGGGAAACAACTCATGATGGATGGATATTTTAGGGGAGTCACTAATGTATATAAATTTAGGATTAGGATTTTGGGAAATGAGGAGAGATATTTTTACCATTAGGCCCTAGGCGAGTATACAGGAGCCCGGTTAGTGGTCTAACAATGAAGATTTGAAGTCTTTATGCAGGGTTGTAAGGTACAATACAACTCCAGTACTTTTTCAAGTATGTGTTCACCATATCTAACCAT
The DNA here is from genome assembly GCA_027943335.1 of Chamaecyparis obtusa. Classification (NCBI taxonomy): domain Eukaryota; kingdom Viridiplantae; phylum Streptophyta; class Pinopsida; order Cupressales; family Cupressaceae; genus Chamaecyparis; species Chamaecyparis obtusa. The sequence continues at coordinate 16,462 of BSBK01008871.1, forward strand.
CCTATGCATATTGAGATCATACCAATCACCAAGGTTTGGGTTTGAGCAAGAATTCTATTAGGATTTGGACTATCCTAAAAACTAGGTCAATTAGCCCTGTTTGTCCTTGTTTGTAGGAAGGAGGTGTACTGAGACTTCCAGGTCCTAAAAGTTGTAGAATATTTAAGAAGAGCCAAAAGGGTATCCAAATCCCCAATTGGTTTTTCAAGTTGTTTGAGAAGTTTTAGAAAGAAAGAGGAAAAGCCTCTGCAAAAGGCTACAAGGATTAGGCCTATTTTTAAGGTCTCAAATGGTGAACTATTGAAGCCGATAGAAACATGATTCAAGATCCTTCCAAAATGGATCAATTTGAAAAAATTGTGAAATTTTTCATGATGGAGAACACCCTTGCAATGAAGAATGGAGTTTGTGAAGAATGGGCACTTAGATCTTTCTAGGTGAGGGTGAAGAGTTATAATATCAAAGGGTGTTTGTCATTCAAGGTTAAGCACAAGGATTAAGAAATCTTAGGGAAGAGTTAGCTTTGGTCTTAGTTAATCATCTAAGCCAATTAGGACCTAGAGGAGACTAGGTTCCTTGGAGAGACAAGAGAGGTCTCTAGATAGCAGTGCAAGCAAACCTAGGATCACATACATCAATCATTGGATGCAAATTGACAAAGGATGACAAATCAAACGAGGTAAATTAGACCTTATATAGATAAATGATTGGTAAATTGATGTATGTGGTGCATAGTAGACCAAATATTGCACATGAAATTGGGATTATAGCAAGATTTTCTACTAATCCTAAAGAATCACATATGACTATTGTTAAAAGAATCTTGAGATACTTGAAGAACACTGAAAACTATGGTTTGTGGTACAAGAAAGAAGGAAAATTTGAACTAAAATTTTATATAGATGCGGATTGGGCTGGAAACATTGATGATTGAAAAAGCACTACCGGTGGAGCATTCTTCTTGGGATAAATATTAGTTACTTGGATAAGTAAGAAACAAGGATGCATTTCTCAGTCCACTACATAAGAAGAATATGTTGATGCTGCTACTAATTGTTCAAACATTGCATGGATAAAAAAACTTTTGGAAGGTATGAATAAAGATATCATTGACCCAATGATAATATATTGTGATAACGCTACTGCAATAAATATTTCTAAGAATCTGGTGATGCATGCAAAGACAAAGCATATATTTATAAAGTATCACTACTTGAGGGAACAAGTACAAGAAAAGAAAGTAAAACTTGAATATGTGAAATCAAAAGAACAACTTGCTGATATATTTACTAAACCTTTGCCTAAGGATACATTTGAGTACTTGAGGAGTAGACTAGGGGTCTATCCCCTATCTATCAGTCATTAAGGTGATTAGGAGGTCATAATATCAAATGATCTTGATGAATGATGTTCACACTTTAGGTTTCCTGAAGTTGTGAAAAATGACGAACAATAGAGATAATATTTTGGCTATTGAAGAGATGTATATTTTCTTTTGGCATTTCTGTCAAAGGGAGAGAAGATTCAATGAAATATTTATCTCAAAGAAGAGAAAAGATACACATATGGGAAAGAAGATTCAAATCTGTAGTGAGAGACTTCATGAGGAGTATTAATGTTGTGTAGTGATTAAACATATTAAATGTACAAGCTAGGGAGAGCTTACCAAGTTACAACATTTGCATACAGAGTTGTAGAACAAATGTTTGGTATTCTATGGAATATTTCATAGTGTGTTGCCATCAATGCCAAATGGAGAGATTGATGAACTATAATTGATTGAATATCTTGAAGGAAAGTTTGACAATGGATTGGATATTTGAAGGACACTGATTGATGATCACCGAGCTACTAATGTGTATGTAAGACATTAAATTACTTAATGTATTGTCATTGATGTCAACTAGCATTGACTATACTTATCATGATGGTTACAAACATCTTAAGAAGGAAATAATGATGAAGGAATGAGGAATCTACATAAAGAAGAGATGGATGAGAAAGATATGGATATGGTATTCATTGGGTAACTTATTGACAAGTCTATGACATTATGTTAGTTATTTGATTGTATTACATGAATCTATTATGGATTGAAGATCAAGAATGTACAAGTTCATATGGTTGGTAAATGAATAATTCAATATACACTGAGCAGTATAGTGTATATTGATTATAGTGTTAACGACGCATTATGGTATTGACCGAGTGAAAGAAATAAATGGAACTTGTGATTGCCCACTAAAAATGATGAGCTGGACAATTGTTGATGATTATGAGGTAAAAGATAATGTTTGTTACAATGATCAAATGATTGACAAAATTCAAAGATGATCAGATGAAGGAGAATGAAATGTTCTATTGACACAACTATCGAGGAAGGTTAAAGCGACAAAATTAACAGTGAAGATTAAGAGGCAAAATCTATGAATGGAAATAAAATAGTTTATGATGTCTATATAAAGAAACAAGAGATTCATTATTGAGTCTGGTGTAGGAGATTTTCACATGAAAAGATTGGATTCATGCAATGTTGATCAAACTGATTGAAGATAGAACCGAGCAATTCTGCAGACAACACCGAGCAACAAAGAAAGAAATTACCGAGTAGAAAATAGTTGGAGGAAACATAGAGATTGAATTGATTATTGATTAGAGGTATTTTTGAGCTTAACATAGATCTAAAAATATGCAAGTAAAGTTGTATTTTAATCATATAATTAGTGTATCAGTTTAAACATTGCTACAGATAAATATCTTAATCGAGTGGGACTTAATAGTCTTTATATTTCAACATGACATTCAATGAATGTTGATTGTTTTATTGTTGACCCCATAGTGAATGTTTGGTCAAGGGAGAACTGTTAGCGATAAATCCTCTAATTAGGTCACACCTCACAGTTTTCTTTTGTAACCTTTAACAGGGTTGGATCCTAACCGAGCTCACTTCAGAAGAGTGAATTATTTTGGGTTACTGGTCCCATATGGTTTTTCCCTTAGCAGGGTTTCCACATTAAAAATATGCATTTTATATGTATATGGATGTGTTGAATTGTTATTTTACTTTACACATTACTATAACTAGATTGATTGGTAAACACGATATTTAATTTACTGGTTATCAGTATATGAAGAGAAAGACACAGTTGATATTTTACCAAGTTGATTAATTTGTTTGAAAGTTTTTTTATATACATTTGGGAGTATTTGGGACTGTAGGATAACTAGACTTAACTGACTTACCCCCCCTCAAATATCTGATAGAATGAGCCCCCAAATATCTCCCTTGAAAAACATTTTCTGGACATATCTTCCAAGTATTTCAACCATGATGTAAAAAAGGATAGGAGAAATAGGACCCCCTACCTTAAACCCCTGGTTGGTTTAAAAAAACTAGAAGGGGGTACTATTCACAATAATAGATGATGAAGAAGTTGAGATAAGCTGAAGAACTCTCGAACCAAACCCAAAAGCCTAAAGAAACTTGTAAAGAAATGACCAATGAACCTGATCATAAGATTTGGAAAGGTCCAATTTCATAAAGAATACCAATTTCTTCAAGCAAGCTAATGAGTGAATATTTTCATGGACAGTAACAATGGAATTCAAGATTTGTCTACTGGGAATGAAACCATTTTGTTGTAGAGAAATGAGCATAGGAAGCAATGTGAGAATCCTTGAAGTTAATAATTTAGAAATAATCTTATAAAAAGAGTTGCATAAACTAATAGGTGTGAAGCAATCCATAGTGTCAGCAACAGGTTTCTTAGGTATTAGAACAATGAAGGTATAATTAATTTTCTTCAACAATCTTCTAGAGCCCAATAATTCCTTAACCACATCAGAGATGTCATCCCCAACAATGTCCCAAAAGGATTGAAAGAAGAACATAGGAAAGCCATCAGGGTATGGAGCTTTCTCCCCTTCAAAAGAGAAGACAACCTCTTTAATCTCTTTAATCGACAGTATCACAATCAGGGACTTATTATGGTCTTCCTTCAAAATAGAAGGAATAGACAATATAAGCACATCTTGGTATTCCAAGGTCAAATTGGAATCAAATAGGAGAGAAGAAAATAACCTAACTATTTCCTATTGGATCTTCACATCTTTTTTAAGCCTACCATTATTCAACATAATGCAATAAATTCTATTTGTCACTTTATGCTTAAGGGAAGTCATATGGAAATATCTAGAATTTTCATCTCCTATCGAAAGCCATAGGGCACGAGACTACTATTTCCATAGGATTTCCTCCTTTGAAATTATATCATGATAGAAAATTTAATTCTCCTTTTTAATAATGTATGTACTCTAAAGTTTTATTTGGATAATATTTTTAATATCTATTAGCTCAGGTTGAATATTCTTCTTAGACTCAAAAATCTCCCCAAAGGTCTCCTTATTCCCCTTCCTAACTATATCCTTAACCTGTCTTAGTTTTTTAGCCACTTAAACATGATAGTTCCCTCAATGTCCACCTTCCACTAGGTTTTGATACAGTCTTCCAAACTAGGATGTGAGAGCCACATCTTCTTAAATCTAAAAGGGAAGTTTCTCTTACTACCAATCAAATTAGCAACAAAGGATATTGGAAAGTGGTTTGAGCCAATTCTGGAAATAACCGAAAGAGACTAGTGGTACTTTAATATTTAATCATGTGATATCAATGCTCATCCCAACCTAGCTTGAATTAATTATTCCCCCACCCTTCTATTTCTCTAGGTAGAGCTTGCCCCTTGAAGATCAACATCCATTAATGCTTGATTACTGATGAAATCTATAAGGTCTAGCCTGCTATCCAAATGGTATCAAGATCCACCGATTTTTTAATAGTCTTTGAGTGGAGTGTTAAAATCTCCTATAATAAGCTAGTTATCTCCAAGAAAAGTCTTCCTATAAGCAACCAACCTATTCCAATATGGCTCTGACACTTCTAGTATTAGGAGAATAGACATTGTTGACAATCTAGTGAATCCATCCTTAATATGCTGAAAATGAACATTAACAATATTATCTTCAACACTTAATACTTCTCCTTTAATATGTTTTAGGTTCCAAAACACCACTGTGCCTTGAGAGGCACCCTCTAAACTACTACCCACAACCCCATAATTTTTAAAAACTTTGATCCTTTTGACCTTATCTCTTGACATTTGATTTCCTGAATAAGGATAATGTCCTATTTATGATCCCTAGCAATATTCCCAATCACATCCTTCTTATGAGAGTCAATAAGCCCTCTAATATTCCATGAAATTATCTTCATTTTTTTGGATGGGTAACATACCTCCTGGATGGTGAGTTGTTTACCATCCACTGTATTTTGTTTTCTCTTTTATTCTTTGATTTGTTTATTGGTTGGCCTACCCAAGCTTTCTTTTGGGGTTCCAACATCTACTTTAAATCCATTCCAAGCCATAACTCCTCCTCAGGACGAGCTTGACTATTGGCCCTCCCCACCTTTAGTTCCAAAGGAAGTTGAGGACCCTCCTTTGCTTCCTCTCTTCTTGTCCAATATTGATCATGACTCCTTCCCAATTGGCTCCTCTTCCTTTGTAACCTGATTTTCCTTATTTTCCATAATGTTGTCCCCCTAGAGAAGATAAAAACCCTCTAAAGAAGGATAGGTGGATTTAACACATTCCTAGGATCCCTGAGATACCATGTCTAAAGCATTTAGTGAGAAGTCAAAACCCAAAACATTGCATGGTTGAGAATCCTCAAAACTATTCTCTCATTTTCTCAACTCCTCTTCTTGTTGAAAATCCTCAACCCTTGATGGTACACCTTTATCAAAGCTATCCTTGGTTGGAGATCCCACACTTTCAAATATCTCCCCTTCCTCCAAGGGAAGAATAGGTACCTACGTACCCACATCATTACCATTTGGATCCTCCTTTTGCAGTTCAATGGTTTAGGGGGATGATTTTGATCCTTTGCTAGGTTACCATTTGGGTCTCCCCCATTTGGAGAAGGGACTGCTGAACATTCATTGTTATTATCATTAGTTATTAGCTTCATGGGTTTTTTTATCCTTCTGAACTTTCTTTTCATCATTTTTTTCTGATTCTTCACCTTGCTGGGAATATTTTCCTTATTTACCCTTTGCAGGCATTTTTTGGCCCAATGACTCATCTTCTTGCAAACAAAACATGCAAACAAAAAAGTTTCAAAATCTACTGGTCGCACCCATTTCCCCAATTTGGAAAACATTTCAACTAGCATGGAAAGATCTATAAATTGATCAATGTAGACATATATTCTTGCATAGCAAAGTCTAGATTTAGAAGTTGTCATTGGGTCAATCAATATGAGATCACCAAATTAGCTATCCAATCCCTTAAACACATTCTCATTTCACTATTCCAATGGTTAACCTGGAAGTTAGACCTAGATAGGAGATGAGGCAACGATAGAGTCATTAAGATCAAGATTCAGGGTCCATTTTTGAAGAGCCAACGATGACTTCCACATAAACCATGGCCCTCCACAAAAAACATTAGACAAATCTTCCCCATTTGTATAAACAAATGAGAAGCAACCTTTTGGCATTATCACTATGTCAATTTTTCCCTTCAGATGCCAATTCTTTTTGGAATACACTGATAGGGAGGTTGGATGAGCCAATCAAAAGCTCATGCTTAGGTCTTACAAATGACCTTGAGGTACTCTTTCTTGACACCCACTAACCTATAGGATCTCCTCTTGGGTATTGATCCCTTGGCCAACTGACCAACCCAACTATCAAGAAATGACTACCAAGACTCGCTAAGTTCTTGGTGCTTCTTTAGCTTTCCTACACACTATCCCTTAATCCCATCTAAGTACTTTCCACCTCAAATGTTGATATGAACTCTTGTAGAGGTGAGGAGGTGTTAGTATAAACTACACCTTGTCCATTTATGGGTTTAGGAAGTCCCTCTTTATGCATCTCCTTTACCAATGTCTTCAAATTTTCTTAAATTAGGCCTAATATCTTGTAGCCATATTAGGTCTCCTATTATGAGAAAATAGGACCTTACATAAAATGATTTGCCAAAGGACCTTGAAAATTTCTTGTGTATGATTTATTCAATGGTCAACCTCTCATAGATTTTTGAGGTTTTAGGGTTTTTCCCTTCCATACAATGCCCTAACCCAAAAATGAGAGTTTTGGGAGGGTTTTAGGACTTCTCTGGCTTCTTGGATTGTCTTCAAGTATTGGGAAACCAAATGGATTGGATATATACTCTCCTCTTCAATAGATCTTAGGAAGACCTCTACCTTAGACCTACAATCCCTAATTTATAGATTAGTAATCACCCCTGCAAGATATCAATGCTGCAACTTAGTCTTCCCTAGCTGGGCTCACTAGAGGCTCACCTAGGGAAAGAATTTTAAAATGCTTCCCATGAATTTGAGGGCCCATGCTTCTACACAATATATATACAAGGAGTCTACTCACTATCCCCAAGAGGCCATAGATATTGAACAATGGGATAGTGAGCTAGGTCTCTATCTCTAACAACTGCTTGGTTTGAACCAGTGAACACGTAAAAACATAAAGAATTTGTACAGACTAATTAAAGAATAAAAAAATACTAAACTAATGAGACAAAATGAAAGGAAATATAAAAATCTAAGCCATCCATGGGTTACAATTCACATTTCAATCCAAAAACATACTTCTGCAACTCTGTAACTACCAAGATTCACACAAATTCATGCACCGTTGTATTTCTCAAAGCTAAAATTCATAAATCTAACATCTAACCTTGGGATTAGGTCAAAAATTGTCTTAAATAGGACAAGCATCATCTTTTGTTTCCATTAGGGCACTCCTAATTCATTGGTGAGTGTTTGGACAGAGTTGTCTGAGCAACATTTTAGCAAGTTTTACAATTTCCTTCAAAAGTCACTTTGCTCTCCTCCAAGCTTATCCTAGACTCCATTCTAGGTTTTACCATGAATCTCAACACATCATAGCCCCAATGATATCAAAATGACATCATCAAAATTCATCTAACCAAACCAAAGGCTCCTAAACACTTAAGCCCCACAAATGCAACATCCTAAAGACTTAGGACCTATCTTGACCTAGATTCCCTATTGGACTCACACAATGTGGTCTACATGACCTTATGAAATATACAAATGCCTCTGAGGGCTTACATAGAAAAAATAAGAAAGAGGATGGAATCAGTCAACCCATGGGTCTCCTGCACCATTCTCCCTCTTTGCATAAAAGAGTAACTAATGAACAATAGGGGATACCAAAGAAAGATCAATACCCAACTTGTTGAAGTTTCTCTCCTCCACCCAAGTAGCTTCATATTCAGGGTGGTCCTTCCACTATACCAGGCATTCCATATAGACTTTGTGTCTAGTTTTCTTCTTCATTCTAGACTCCAAGATCTTCTCTACTTGAAGCTTGGCCTTAGGATGTATGGCTACTTTACTGACATCTAAGAGGACCTCCCGACTATTCTGACTAATCTCTAACAATGGCCCTTTATAGCTAACTAGGTTTTCTATGTTAAACACTAGTGAGATGGCCAGCTATGAAGCAAGTTCTACCTTTTAGGCATTAGCCCCATACTTGTCTAGAATCTTGCATGGTCCTACTCTCTTCATCTACAACTTGGTAGGTACTCCTTTCTATAACCTAGATTTGTTCAAGTGAACCATCACATATTGACCTACTTCAAATTAAAAACCTTTTCTTCTTTCATCCACCTTGGCTTTTAGTTTTTGGGTAGCTTCTGTTAGGGTCTTCTTGACTTGATCCTGAATCTATTTCATAGTTTGAGAGAAGTCTTATGCATGGCCACTCCTATATACCATACTCCCTAAATCTCTGAGTTCACTCACTCCCCTTGGGTGTATACAATATACTATTTCAAAAGGACTTCTACCATTTCTTCAGTTAACACTATCATTATAGGCATACTCTACTTGTGGGAGGACTAGATCCCATGTTTGGCTATACTCCTTGGTTAGGAATCTAAGTTACCCAACACCTTGTTAATCACTTCAGTTTGACCATCTATTTGTGGATGGTAAGATGATCCAAAAGACAAATTGGTACCCAATCTATTCCATAATGTCTTCCAAAAATGGCCCATGAACTTTGCATCCCTCTCTGGCACAATGCACATAGGAAGTCCATGTATCCTCACAACCTCCTTGAAGAAAATATGAGCGATGTGGCTAGCATCATGAGTAGTTTTGCAAGGAATAAAGTGACTCATTTTGCTAAACTTGTCTACCACCACATAAATGCTATCTAGCCCTATCTTAGTCTTAGGAAGCCCTACTATGAAGTCCATGTTGATGCACTCCCATGGCCTATTAGGAATTGGTAAAGGCTGGTATAGGCCTGCATTACTAGCTACTCCTTTAGATTTCATATATATAACACACTATTCAACATACCTTCTCACATCCCTAGGAAACTTAGGCCAATAATAGAATCTTTGGACTAACTCCATTATTTTGTTAATGCTAAAATGACCACTAAGACTACCATTGTGCTTCTCCTAAATGAGATTTTCTCTCATTGATCCCTTAGGGACACATCACTAATTCCCTTTGAATAATTGACCACTTTGTAAAGTATATTCTAAAAATTGATTGTGAAAGTGATTCTGAAAATTATAACATACCTTATAAGCCTTTGAGAAGTCCTCATCATCCTTGTAGAGGTCTTTAAAGATTTCTATGCCAATGCTCTAGAGTTGGACTTCCTTGAGTGTCAACAACCTCCTGCTGAATGCATTAGCCACCTTATTCATTTGTCCCTTCTTGTGCTTGATAGTAAATGTGAAGGCTTGTAGGTGTTCCATCTATTTTAGGTGTCTATTTCTTATCTTGTCTTGTGTATTGATGTAACTTAAAGATTGGTTGTCTGTGAACACCACAAACTCCTTGGGTAGGATATAGTGCCTCCATTTGCTAAGTGACTACACTAAGGCATACAATTCCAAGTCATAGGGTGAATACTTCTTTTTAGCTTCATTGAGCTTCTCACTAAAGAAGGATATTGGCCTATCCTCTTGACTCAATACTCCTCCTACTGCCACTCCACTTGCATCACACTCCAAGGTAAATAACTTATCAAAACTTGGTAATAGGAGAATAGGTTGGGTGGCTACTTGTTGTTTCAAATTTAAAAATTATTTTCTTGCCTCACGAGTCCACTTGAACTTGGTTTTCAACCCACCTTTAATAGTGTCTAGCATTGGTGCACAAATGCCACTGAAATTCCTTATGAATTTCCTATAGAATTGGGATAAGCCATGAAAACTCCCAACTTTTGTCCCTGTGGTTGGTGTAGGCCAATTTAGGATAGCTTCCACCTTACTTGGATCCATCTTCAATGTATCTTGAGACACTAAAAACCCCAAGTAAACAAGTTCTTGCTTGAGGAACTCACATTTTTCCAGGTTAATTGATAAATGTTCTTCATGTAGTCTTTTGAGAACAACCTCCAAATGCTTTAGGTGTTCCTCTTTTGTCTTGTTGAAGATAAGTATATCATCAAGATATACCACCACATATATGCTTGTATAGTCCTTTAGCACTTCATTCATTAATATCATGAATGTGATAGGGGAATTAGTTAGCCTAAATGGCATAATGAGCCGCTTCTTGGTTCTACTCTGGTGTGAGCTTGTAAGCTTCTTTATTTGGAAATGAGGCCCCATGTATAAAGCCTATTTGATGACTTATAGACCTCTTAGGAGGTAGGTTTTTAGACATACCATCATTGACTATATCCTTGTAGCTCGCAAGAAAAATTTGAACCTCCACCGGTATAGGTGCTTGTTTAGGATTTTTTACTTCCTTGGGCTTCACAATTATGGCATACATCGCACTGCCTTCTTCTTGAAGTGTATTCATTAATTATTTTCCACTACTAAGAAGCACACTAGGAGTATTTGTGTGAATTTCAACATCATCCATCAAGGACTATATTTTGAATCTTTTTCCATCCTTCTTAAATGTAACTGTGTTCCCCTTTCCATCATACATGGCTTCTCGATCATATTGCCATGGTCTTCCCAATAAGAGATGGCACACATCCATGGGAAACACATCACATAAAAACTAGTCCTTGTATCCTCCAATGGAGAATTCAATCCATGTCTACTCATTCACTATGACACTTTGCCCTTTGTTCAACCATGTCACCTTGTAGGGATTTCTATGGGGTATCTTTGTCAAGTTGAGTTTCTTAAGTTCTTCTTCTGCAATGATATTTTCTATGGAGCTAGAATCCACAATCACCTTACAAAACTTACCAAGGATCTTACACCTAATTCTGAATAGGGCTCTCCTCTGTTTTGGTTCTTCTTTCATTGGTTGTCTTATAAAGACCCTTCTAAACATAAGGTTCTCTCCCATCTCTAATTTTATGTGACTTACCTCTGGTGACTTGACACTTGATGAGTCCTCTTATGCACATACCACTCTCTTCTTAGAATAGAAGTAGATTCCTTCTCTAGGCACCTATAAGCTGGATGTCCCATATGTCCACAGTTATAGCACTTCATGCTGGAAAAATATGAACTACTTCTTCCTGCACGTCTTCCTCTATTAGAACCTCCATGAGTGCTTCTACTTCTGCCATAACTTCCTCTATAACTTGTCTAACCACCTTGCTCTACAATTTTAGACTCTCCTTGGCTCCTTTGATCAATCCCTCTTCCTTGGTGACCACCTTTATGACCTCTCTGGTCTCTTCCTATGCGTCTATTCCTTGAGCTAAAGTCTTTCTTATTTCTACTCTTTTCCTCTATCTTTAGTGCCAATTGGTAGCACTAGTGCACTTTTTTAGGACTTAGGAGACTCATCTCCTCTTGAATGGACCACTTCAAGCCATTAAGAGATCCGCCAATCTTAATGATTTCATCTTCCACCACCTTGGACCTTAGGCACAAATTTTGGAACTCCTGGGTGTAAGTATTAACATCAATGTCCTTTTGTCTTAGACTCTGTCTCCTTTTGTGTAACTAGATTTCATAATCCTCTGGCATATAGGCTTCCCTAACCTTGGCTACCATAACTCTCCATGTGGATATGAGGTTTTCCCCTTCTTTTTCCCTCTCTTTTTGGACAAACTTCCACCATGTAAGAGCACAACCTCTAAGAATTTACTTAGCTACTCTCACCTTCTGAGCTTCAATTAGTTCATCACACTCAAAGTGGTTTTCCATGACTTTTATCCAATAAATGACTAAGTCTGGTTCCATGTTGCCACTAAAAAGTGGTACACCCTGTAATAATTTTCCACTTAGGGACTTCAAGTATTTTAGGAAAGGTTCTTGTTCCACCACTAGATCAAGTTTAAGCACTTCATCCTCTACTACCTTATCCTTCCCTTTCTTCTCATCTATTCTTTCATTCACCTCTTCTATCCTATCTTCTACTGCTTCCAACTTCTTGGATAGTTGGTCTAATCTTTCTCTCAATTGTCTATTTCTTCATCCTAGTCTTTGACCTTCTTGGCCAATTATTCATTGGTCACCATCTTAGAGGATCCACTAGATTCACACTCTAACATGCACTTATTTATCCCAAATATTTTTGGGGCTCTGATACCAATTTGATAGGGAGGTTGGATGATCCAATCACAAGCTCATGCTTATTTCTTACAAATGACCTTGAGGTGCTCTTTATTGACACCTAATGACCTATAGGATCTCCTCTTGGGTCTTGATCCCCTGGCCAATTGACCAACCCAACTATCAAGAATTGACTACCAAGACTTTCTATGTTCTTGGTGCTTCTTTGGCTTTCCTACACACTAGCCCTTAATCCCATATAAGGACTTTCCACCTCAAATGTTGAAATGAACTCTTATGGAGCTGATGAAGTGTTCATATACACTACACCTTGTCCATTTATGGGTTTAGGAAGTCCCTCTTTATCCATCTCCTTTACCAATTTCTTCAAATTGTCTCAAATTAGGCCTAATAGATTGTAGCCCTATTAGGTCTCCTATTTTGAGAAAATAAGACCTTACACAAAGGATTTGCTAAAGGATTCTGAAAATTTCTTGTGGATTCTTGCTTCAATGGTCAACCTCTCACAAATTTTTGAGGTTTTAGGGTTCTGCCCTTTTGTTCAATGCCCTAACCCAAAAATGAGAGTTTTGGTAGGGTTTTAGGACTTCTATGGCTTCTTGGATTGTCTGAAAGTATTGGGAAACCAAATGGATTGGCTAGACTATATCCTCTTCACTAGATCTTGGGAATACCTCTACATTCGACCCCCAATCCCTAATTTATAGCTTAGTAATCACCCCTGCAAGATATCAATGCTGCAACTTAGTCTTTCCTAGCTGGGCTCACCACAGGCTCGCCTAGGGAAAGAATTTTAAAATACTTCCCATACATTTGAGGGCCCATGCTTCTGCATAGTATATGTAAATGGAGTCTACTCACTATTCCCAAGAGGTTGTATAGATTGAAGAATGGGATAGTGAGCTAGGTCTCCATCTCTAACAACTACCTGGTTTGAACCAGTGAACAAGTAAAAACACAAAGAATTTGTATAAACTAATTAATGAATAAAAAAATACTAAACTATTGATAAAAAATGCAAGAAATGACAACACTCTAAGCCATCCATGGGTTACATTTCACATTTCAATCCAAAAACATACTTCTGCAGCTCTGTAACTACCAAGATTCACACAAATTCATGCACTGTTGTATTTCTCGAAGCCAAAATCCATACATCTAACATCCAACCTTGGGATTAGGTAAAATCTTGTCTTAAATAGGACAATCCTCACCTTTTGTTTCCATTAGGTCACTCCTAAGTTGTTGGTGAGTGTCTGGACACAGTTTTCTGAGCAACTTTGAAAAGTTACAAAAGTTGCTAAGCAACTTTTGCAACATTTTAGCAAGTTTCACAATCCTTCAAAAGTCACTTTGCTCTCCTCCAAGCTTATCCTAGACTCCATTCTAGGTTCTACCATGACTCTCAACACATCCTATCCTTAATGATATCATGATAACATCATCAAAATTCATTTAACCAAACTAAAGGCTCCTAAACACTTAAGCCCCACAAATACAACATCCTAAAGACTTAGGACCTATCTTGACCTAGATTCCCTATTAGACTCACACATTGTGGTCTACATGACCTTATGAAATATACAAATGCCTCTGAGGGATTACATAACAAAAGAAGAAAGAGGATGGAATCATTCAACCCATGGGTGCTCCTGCACCATATGCCCTTGCCAGATTTATGTTAGGTCTTGGGCCCATAAATTTTCCTACCAATGATAGTACCATAGTAGAAATAGAATGATCTATGACTTAATCAAGGATTAAAATGGAAAAATTACTAGTGGCAGGGTTAGATATATTGTTAATTGGAGGAAAAGAAGACTTTCCTATTGGTTTAATACCAAAGAGTGATGACCATGAGTGCTCCTTTGGATTTTCCTTAGAACCCTCAAGAGTATTAATGCTAACCAACTATTGTTCCCCTCCGCTTGGATATCCTTCTCTCCATTGGGGTTATCATAGTTACATGATGAGGGATTACCCCTAGTACCATAGGAGTCCCACCACCCCGTGGGTCCCCATTAATGGGTTCTTTACTTTCATCTTGATCCTTCATTGACTTACCCCCATTCTATCCTTCCTGCAATGAAGAATACAATGCAAGACCAACATTTCAAACTATAGAAACACCAGGTTACCCACCATGGTTGGTTTTCCCGCTCTCTAGACCCATTCTAAATTTTCAAACATTCAATTGTACATACATAATATTATTCCTTCCTTCTTAACCATGTTGCAACTACATTATATGTGACATAAATATCACATTGGCATGACATAAGTGCCATAAGGAATCAATGTAGGTGCATGGTGGAAACATCACAAGTTCTTGACAGAATTAGGTCAAATAATAATGTAATTGAGTGTATGTAGGCATATAACACAACACAAGTGTGTGATTTGGATTGAAATGTAATTAGGAACTGCATTTAGGCATGTGATTGATTATATTTGTATTTATGAATATTTAGCACTACATTTTGGCCTGGTTGATCATTTTGCATTTGAATTTGTAGATTAGAGACTTAGTTCTCATTACTTGGGAGAATCATCCCAATACACTGGGGTATAGACATCACTTTACCAATGAGGAGTGAGACTAGTTGGATAGGATGGTATTTTGTATGTTACTCTAATGGCTCAAATTAGGGCAAACAAAGGGTTGGTGAAAACACTATGTGAGTGGTGGCACTCAAAGACTTCTTCTTTTTCACTTGTCGACTGGAGAGAGTGAAATGTGACTCTAGAGGATGTATAAAGGATATTGAGGCTACCTATCAGAGGGGATAGGGTGGTTTATGCACCATGAGACAAATTGAGGGCATTATGTGAGCTCTTTGACTTATAAGAGGATGAGCTAGGGATCCACCACTATGAGATTCGATGGAGAGACATGGTGGCTGACTATGAGTACTTTTGATTTCTATGTGGACTAGTAGTTGGGGTGATAGTGTCAGAGAGGAGAGGACATAGATTATGAGTGGGGTGGGGTGAGGTAGTGACAAACATGTGGACATAGGACATAGTTTTTGCATGGGGCCTTGCATATTGGCTATGTTGTACTTTTAGATGCACAACATCACATACCATGGTGTATAGTCTTTAGGATATGGGGTGACATCTCTCTAGGCTTGGCATGAGATCATATCATAATATGTCACCCAATTTTTGATAAACAAACATTATAGGTAGGTCAACCATACATATATTAGTATATGATAGTACAACAGAGACAGGTGGGACACACCTGCTACTAGAGACACTGGCTAGATACACTGTAAGAGTTCACATGGAGACCCTACATAAGGTGCACAATATGGGATGGGGAGGTAAACCACCTTTGACCTTACAAATAGAAGTGGTATCTCATTGGGAATATGACCTAGAGTTAGAGGATCATAGAGATACAATTATTGGGCAGTGTATTCCAATAGTTTGGTGAGCGATAAGGGGTTCTTCTTATATCAACATAAATAGTGAGGTGCTACTGAGACATTTAAGGATAGGTGCCAATGATCCCAATTGTAATAGTTGTAGCATAATTTTAGACCTTTATGTCATTATAGTGGGATTGATGCTCTCATATAGCAGCCACGAGGACCACCCTCAAGTTTGATACATGGTGGACACAACACTGGTCAGTGCCTTTCATAGATCTTAGCATTCTGGTCTTGATAAATAAGTAGAGGAGGATATGGAAGCTACAAAGAAGACATGGACATAGGAGAGGAAAATGTAGTAGGGGAGGATGGGATGGAGGTAGGGGTGAGGAGGACATGAATGAGGAGATGAGGGTGATGGTGAATATGGAGGTGATGAAAAGGAAGAGGAGTCACAACTAGTGCCCCAATAGTTGCCCCAACAAGTGAAGGAGATAAGAGGAGATAGGATGAGGGTGGTGATGACACTAGTACAAATGACACAAGAGGAGGTGAGCTTATGGAGGAGGATGTGTATATGTTAGGATCTAGCTCAAATAATGACGGTGATGGTGATAGTGATCGTGATAGTGATAGTGATCGTGGCAGTGATCGTGATCGTGACAGTGAGAGTGAGAGTGAGAGTGAGAGTGAGAGTGAGAGTGAGAGTGATAGTGACAATGACATTGACAGTGACAGTGATAGTTACAGTGACAGTGACAGTGACGTTGACAGTGACAGTGATAGTGACAGTGATAGTGACAGTGACAGTGACCATGACGTGTTCATCTGAGGACAAGGAAGATGAGGATGACACTATAGAGGAGGGAGGGGATGATGCTTGGTTGATGGATGTGGTGATGGGGGATTCAATGAGGTAGGATTAGATTTACAAGATATCCCCATTAGACATGATTTACAACACATCCTGAATATGAGGGCTCTTACAACAAAGATATATATCCTTAGAGAGAGGGTTAGCTCCTACTAGCAACTAATGCATGTAGTAGAGGCGAGGGCTATAGAGATGCAGACTAGAGTAGTGACATCATAGGGTTGGGTGACTATTGCTAATGCACAAGTACATTGATTGATTGAGAGGGTGATGATGTTGGATGGCAGATAGCCCAATTGGAGAGAGAGAGAGAGAGAGAGAGAGAGAGAGAGAGAGAGAGAGAGAGAGAGAGAGAGAGAGAGAGATGGATTTTAGCACATTTATTGACAGTGTTTAAGATCTATCTCTCCAACATGCCATTGATAGACCTAGGCCACCACAACCAGATGTAGGTACATCCACTGCACAACCTAAGGCACAACCTTCCACAATTGCTTAGTCGAGACCCATACGATCATAGGATGGTGACAACACCAATTGATATGTTATAGAAACCTATTTTCATATGTTTTACAAGCTTGCAAGCTCTTTTATTAGAGAGACTTTTATGACATTGTATTCTGACATATATTTTGAGCTATATATATGAGATGTAGTTTTGGTGAGACTACATGTGATCTATTTCCTTTCATTGTTATGCTTTATCATGATGTGATGTGATGAGATGCCTTATGTTGTTTATTTCTATGATGTTGATATTTATGATGCTTATATGATATGTAGTGCATATTTATGATAATGCCTATATGACCATGTTCATACTATTTGTATATGATGGATGAAAGGATGTTGATTATGTATGCACTAATATTTGACTTTCATATGATGAATGCCATACTTTATATTATATGTGATACAAATGAATGATCTATGTTTTTGTATTGTATTTGCATTTATATTATAATGTGATGCAAAGAGTATTATGCCTATGACTATGATGTATATACTAGCATGATATAGATGCAACATGCACTAGCATGGATATGCCAGAATACAAGACCATACATACTGACTTAAGGAATTGTTAGGACTGATTGAGAAAGAATTAAGACTAACTGACAGACTTTGACTAACATGACATGGTTGATAATCTTTATATAATTCAATTAATAAAACCATCTATTGAATCCATAATAAACCATTTTTCATTTTCTCAAATCCTCAAACACAAATACAAATATACTCATCATTGAGCTACTTTTATTTAGAAAAATGAGTATGACCCACCAAGACATGAAAATTTGAAGTAGGTTTTTGTTCCCTTCGTCTTCAAGATAGACATTGATAATATACAAGGAATGCTAGTCAATCCATCTGAGAGTACAAGTGTTAAGAGTCAATGTATGTGTCACATCCACAAGCATTGCTATCTCTGGCAATATTTTCTACTTGGCATACTTTTCCCATATGTGAGTGTACTTCTCAAAGATACCCAAAACTGTCATCTCAGACTTCATAAACAAATGTACCACAAACAATAGACAAAGAAAATAGAATCATGATCCATCCTGATGTCTCTAATAACTTGTGAATATCCCAGAGATCCATAGGAACATGACTCAAGATAAATCAAATCAAGATAAGACTCACTAAGACAACGAGTCAACAAACATACTGATTTGATGTCTAGTTTTATATGTTTGCTTTGATAATGACATTGATGATGACATCTAGTTCTAGGAATGAGGCACCCCATTTAACGCTGACATGTCTATTTTTAAGTGTATCTATCCTTTGTATAAGACATGATGACCATATGACAAAAGGTTTATAGGATGTGACTGATAAATAAGATAATGCGATCAATTTAATTGAGGACTAGTTGTTAAGTTTTTATATTGATGCATGATTTATGAAGATTGAACTTATTGTTTTTGGCATATGTTCCCAATGCCTATCATGGAAAAAGGATGGTTTTATTGATGATGTGAAAGAGAAGATTTTTTTTGAATTTTTTGATGTTTTTTTTAAAAGGTATTTTTTAGGACTTTTTGTGATTTTTATTAAATTTTTAAGGACTTTTTAGAGAATTATGACATAAGTGTGCTCTCAATCTAGGAATGGGATAATTTGTTATGGAAATGGTGTGATCGAATGACTTTTTAGATGGTTTGCAATGGTTTGACTTGTGTGATGGATTTGGTTGTTGGATCAATAGGTTGACTTAAAATACCAAAGCATTCTAGACCATGAATGGTATAAAAGGATTTATTATTACATGAGTGAAATGGATGGTCATATGATAAAGGACATGTGAGTGGAAAGTGGTAGAGTAAAAATAGACAGTGGAATAAAACTCTTCACACGTCACTTGTTGTTAGGTTTTCACCATGGTAGTTGTCCAAGCTGTCACCTAAGTGGTATTCACAATAGAACAACTTATTTATCTTATATTTCTATATTTTTTTGGTGTCACTCAAGGTACATGTTTGCTAGGTTTTCACCTTAGTAACAATTTCTTTGATTTTTTATATTTTTACTTTTTCCATTTTTTTGACTTTTTCTAGGGCATTTTTGAAAAGGATTTTCTAAGGGTTATGTATAGAACTTTCTCATATTATAGCTATTGACATGATTGGGTAATGGATCTCCCTCAACTATAAATAAATGATAAGCACTGGAACCAAATGTAGATATGATAATGTATGGCCCAAGCCAATTTACTTCAAATTTCCTTGGTTTTACCCTTTCAACCAAGTTCCTCTAATTTACCATTAAGACTAGGTTTCCAATGTCAAAGAATATAACACAAACCTTCTTGTTGTAGCTTCTTTAGAGATGGTTTTGATAGGCTTGTAAATGATTAAGAACATCCTGATGTTTCTCATCAAGGAATTTAATCTCTTATAGCCTAGAAACTTGGTAGGCTTCATCTGTGATGTTATTCTGCAAGGAGGCCCATAAGGAAGGCAACTTGACCTTAATTGGAAAAATAGCTTCTAATATGTAGACTAGAGAATATGGAATGATTCCAATAGGAGTGTGGATGTTGGTGGAGTATTAGGGGTAATTTCAAGAGCACGATCCCACAATAATGGGATTAAACCACCACAAAGCCTAAAAGATACAAATAATCCCTAATATGCATGAGTGAAAGTTGATAATAATGGAAATGCATACAATATACTAGACAATAAATTCAATTTAAAATAACAATATGAAAACTAGATTTATCTCTCTCTTATTCTTCTCTTACTTGATGCAAATGTGTGGGCTCTCAAATTTTGCTCACTTGGACAACATGCACTGCTTTGGCAGCCCGAGGTGGCTCATTCTGGGATTTTCCCATTAGTTTTTTTTATGAATAGTTAATTTGTACTCTATTTTTGGCCTTGGGCCATTTGACTCTCGCGGGGTGATCCTGTATCCCTTGTATTTTTTTTTGTGAATTGTACTTTAATATTTTCAATTAATAGAGAAGGACTATTCATAAAAAATATGAGAATAAGCTCTCATTATATAGGAATTTAGGATTTCAATAAGGATTCCGTAATTGAGGGGATTGACTAGCTACGATTGAAGAGTTGAACTCAAATTGATTGGAGAGTGAACTCAATTGATTGACTTGTCAATAAAATTGATTGATTTGTTAATTTACTTGATTGGAGAGTGAAGTGAATAGATTAGACAATTGACTAAATTGACTGGTTTGTTAACAAAATAGATTGATCAAAGGACAAAATAGATGGATTAGTGAACTAAATAGATTGGATAGTCAAAGAAGATGATTTAGGAGTTAAGAAAGGTGATTGAATAATAGACTAAGACTTAATGTTAGTTATAACTAGAAGAATAAATCCAATTAAATGAATAACAAAATTTATTTGATTGCACTTGGGGAATATAAATAAATAAATAAACTCATTTATTTACAAGAAGAATAATTAGTAAATTAAAAAATGTCATTTATTTAATAATTAGGAGGAATGATTAATTAATTTCAATTCTTACATTAATGTAGTGAGAACAAAGTAGAAGTATTAATTAAATAACAAAATTATTTAATTGATTGTAAAGACATAGGGAAAAATTAAATAATAATAACTATTTAATTATTTCATAGAAGAATAGGTAGTGAAAATCGGTTAGATGTTTAATAATTAAATAATTGATTAAAATTACTTAATTATGGAATTAGGGAGATATATGAATTTGAATTTAGAATATAGTAGGACACAAATTAATTAAATAATAAAGATTATTTAACCAATTAAGAGGAATTTTGGTGAAATCATTGTGCATGGGCAATATGTTAGTTTTGCGTGTCTACATTTTACCCCTCTTTGATACAATGCATTTTCAAGCATTGTTTCAAAGAATAATTAATATGAATTATACCTCAGTACGTCCCTGTGAAAAAGAGGTATTAACTAGCTAATATGGTGGCCCCTCAAAAATTGAGTGAAAAATGTAATGAAGGGCTCAATTTATTGACAAAATGATCAACATCTCAATGTAGTTTAAAGTTCAGAAAATAGAGATCCTGGGCAAAATTTATGGCTTCGAAAGGCATTGCGATCAATAGAAAGGGGTTGGGTGCACATTCTTCAAGGATGGGTAGGGGGTATAAATAGGTCTATAGGGTAATTTTCAAAGGTCATTTGCACTCTTGAGCTTCAGAGAATTTAGTGGAGGAGTCTCTAAGCAAGTTTATGGAGTGATGGAAGGCTACAAGGATGATGTGCATATCAATGAGCAGGTCATAACTACCAGCATCTAGTAGGTGACCCATCACTAGTACATATGCATTTGTTGCTTTTCTTGGCATATTTGTGTAGACTAGGTCAAACTAGGTTCTTAATCAAGTTGCATGTGTAGGATGTAATCAATGCAATTGAAGTCGATTTGTTGCGAGTGTGGCCAAATCGACACAAATGTTTTAGGAATTAAAATTGTTAACTGAGTTGCATTCAAATATAATGCAACACACTTTCTAGGCAAAAATGACACACTTGCCTTAGGACTTCAATGTACCAGCTTAAAGGATTTGCTATACTTGTTTTACTAGTTTGATGCATTCGCTTGACAAATAAGATTTTTTAATTGAGATGCACCTGACATTTTATTTTGATACATTTTCTTTATTTTGATTTTATGTAATATATTTTAATGATTTTTGACATGTGATAAATGAGGTACAATAGATGCATATTTGGATTTGTTCTTTTTTCTTACATTTGGATTGATTGGGTGATTACATTTGCTTATGTAGATTAGAGACTCAGTTTTGATTACTTAGGAGAATCATCTCGATACACTCCCTTATAGACATAGACTAGATGTTGAGGAGCCAGAGTATCTAGAGAGCTTAAGATTGCTTCATATCACCTTTATGCCTAATATCAAGGTAAATCAAGGCTTGATCATTGCTTTGTGCAAGAGATGGAACTCAAAAACTTCTTCTTTTCACTTATCAATGTGAGAGTGCAGTGTGACACTGGAGGACATATACCAAATTCTACAGATTCATATTTAAGGGGAGAGGGTTATGTACTCATTTTAAATAAATAGAGTAACACTATGTGACCTATTAGATTATAGTGTGGTAGATCTAGGGATCAGTCACAATGAGATTAGATGGAAGGAAATGGTTGGATATGGTGAGTACTTTGCATTACTATGCAAGATTTTGGCAAGGGTTCTGCTACTTGATAAGAGAGGGCATGGTTTTCTTATTAGGTGGGGGGATTTGGTGACTGTGATGTGGCTTATAGGGATCATGTATACTTGGGGCCATGCGTACAAGTGCTATGCTTTATCATCAAATGCATGACATCACCTATCATGGAACATAGTCATTGGGTTGCGATGTCACACTACTATAGGTTTGGTATTTTTAGCACATAGCCATGTTTTGCCCTATTTTTGACTGAATAGATGTTGAGCTGGGGTAATCATATACATACTATCATGAGGCAATGGAACATCATTAGGTGGGCCATGCTAGATACTGGTGACATTTAATAGATATTTTGAGAGACTTCACCCGAAGACCATATATTGGGTTCCTTGTATGGAATGGCGATGCATATCATCTTTAGTTGGACATACATGAGTGATACTTGATTGGGAAAATAATATAGTTGCACAGGATCATAGAGATATAGATCCTAGATAGGATATATGACAATGAAGTGAGAGACATGGTGTACTAGTTGGTTTTACTCATTTTTCTTGTTTTGTTGGGCATATTAGAGGATGAGGACCAATGATCCCCATATCTACAAAAAATGCACAACTTACTACTCTGACACCTCTTAGATGGGATTGGAGACAATGCATGGCTAGTGTAGCGATAAATGTAGACTATGATGCATGGTGGGTTATCCATGGACCTATTCCCTACATTGATCTAGGTGTTCCTATTACTATAGATATAACCTAGAAAATTAGACAACCCTAAAGGAGACACAAGATAGGAGGGTAGAGGGGAAGACATGGTGGATGAAGAGGGATGGATGAAGGATTAGATGGGGGGAGGGATGAATGAGGAGATAAATATGATGATAGTGATGGGGATGGGGATGATAGGGATAGTGGTTCTATTACTATATATTATTTGATATTTTCCCCAATGATTATGGTAGAAGAGGATGTGGGAGTGAGAGGAGATGACCCTATGGGGGAGGATGTGGAGGTAGATGTGATCAGAGACAATGAGGAGGACACAAATACTGAGAGAAGATGTGGGTCCTACTCTTGTTAGGGGGATGATGATAGGGAGGAGGAGAAGGGTGGTGATACAGAGCTCATGGATATTGCGATGGGGGGTTTTGATGAGGGAGCCAAGTAGGATGCACCCATAAGGGTAGATGTGGGAGGGAGGGAGTCTTATATGTAAACATACAAGGTTGAAAATATGAGAGAGCAGGTTAAATCCCTTTAGGATTATATAATAGGGAAAGGGGAAGTAATATAATATAGGAAAATCAACTCCCTCCTCCCCAATTGCACATTAGGGAGGAAGACAACTCCAATAGGCTCAAGGGGTGACTTAAGAACTCAATGGGGATGATGATTCCTTTCATAAATTATGATTGAATGAAGATAGGAAAGTGGAAATGATAGATGATGTAATGTAAATTATTAACTAGAAAAGCTATTAAAAACTAGTAAAATATACTAGAATAGATAGACACTAAGCTAAAACTAATAGAAATGGAAACTAAAAGACAAAATTGACTTGTGACAGAAATTTGAGCTCATAATGGCAGGAACATGATGATATTGATGACATGTTCTTTGAACATGATGATAATGGCAATGTGTTCCTCTAGTGTTTGTGATTGATTTTTTTCACAAATTGTCCAACTGTACTTGATCTACCCAAATCTAAACTGATAGCTCTATAACCTTTTCCTACACACACAAAAATGGGGAAGAAGGTTGAAAAGGGAGTTTTCCTTGGTCAAACCCATATAAAGGAATCAACCTTAAAATGAAATAAAATAAAGGAAAACATGTTGTCAAGTAGTAGAGGCTAGATTTGAAAAATGAAATATATCATACCTTGATAATGAATATACCTCTTTGAAAGTGATCAAATTTGTTGATGCAATAGCTTTGAATAAACACAAAAACCCAAAAATGAAATCATGAAAAGACAAAAACTTATGGAATAGATGGTGTAAATATCCACAATTCTTGGTTGAGAAGAAGAGAGAGAAGACTTAAATGAGAATAGATGGATATGGATCTCCTTCCTTGATAGAAAAATCCTTTTCTTGGCCTCCAATGGGGAGAAGAATCTAGATCTATGGAAGAAAACACCTTGATTTTCTTGAGAAGAATGAATTCTTGAAATTTTGGACTTGATGGTTCTTGAATATTTTATTTTTTTGGTTGCACTTGATGGATTGATTGATAATAATGATTGCACTTTTTGTAAAATATTAATCATGAATGCTAAAAATAGATAATGGATTCCAAAATAAGGAGAGATAGGGGGTTTATATACATCTCACATTATTTTGAGGGTTTATAATTGAGCAATCCAACTATGAGACTAAATCTCCCTCCTAAGTCCTTCCATGGGTCCCTAGGCCAAATTTGGGCCCCATTCTCCTAGAACATGTCGCCAATGGTGACATGTACCTAGGAGAATGAGCCTAGATTTGATCTGGGTGCTAGGGATATAGGGTATATGCAAGATTTTTTTTATTACAACTCATTCCATAATCAAAGCATATCACAAAGGCCAATAATAAGCATATTCAACCTAGGTGAGGAAATAAATTATGGGATTGGATGAAAAAGAGAGGAACATACCTAGAAATAAGGGTGAGCCTTGAGTTTAAGCAAGATTGAAAGGAATGGAGGACACATATTTGAATTTTGGTATCCTTTAAGTGTCATATGAGGTCCTACAATAGATAATACACTAAGTTAGGCACGAAATAGTCCATAAATTATACACAAATTAGGTTCTTACAATTTAGGACATTATATTTAGCCTCCACTTTAGCGGGAGTATGAGGAAAAATCATGCTCATGATAAAGGAATAAAGAGATAAAGAGAGAGATGACCATAGGTGAATTGAAAAGAGATAAGACATCACTAAGTTTAAGGATGCAAGCCCCAAAACAAAGGATCTCAACTCAAACATCCATGTACAAGGGCACAAAAAATAAAACAAAGACATAAGAAATTAAACACAAAAAGGGGTTAGTACAAAAAATAAAACTCCAAATCAGAAAATAAAAAATACTTTGATTGGAAATGTCCCATCCACTAATATCATGTTCAAAAATCTATTGCAAGAGCATAAGTGACCATATAGAAAGGGAAAGAGTATCACCAAATGTGATACAAAACTTAATGAACTAAACCACTAGGATAACTAAAGGAAGAAAGAGATAAAGAGAGAGATGACCACAAGTGAATTGAAAAGATATAAGACATCACCAAGTTTAAGGATGCAAGCCCCAAAATAAAGGATCTCAACTCAAACATCCATGTACAAGGGCACAAAAAATAAAACAAAGACACAAGAAATTAAACACAAAAAGGGGTTAGTACAAAAAATAAAACTCCAAATCAGAAAATAAAAACTACCTTGATTGGAAATGTCCCATCCACTAATATCATGTTAAAAAATCTATTGCAAGAGCATAAGTGACCATATAGAAAGGGAAAGAGAATCACCAAATATGATACAAAACTTAATGAACTAACCCACTAGGATAACTACGAGAGCACATAAAGAAAAGAGAGAGACCATGAATCCAATAGGCTAACAAGTTGTGTTATGCTAGGTAATTCATGGATGAATAAGAGGAGAAGAGTAGAAGGGCTATCAAGTTGTGTTATAATATTTCTAGACTCATCCCAAAGGAGAAAGGAGATTTGACGGTCTAGGAAACTATTTTATTCTAGTCAATTCTACCTTGAAAATTTTGTTAACAAGGGCAACTTTGAAATTTTGCACTCAGGGGTGGCTTAGAGGATTAGTCCCATGGAAAGAATTGTATCCCTATGGATCCATAAAAACAAAAAAAACATGATCTGGCCTAAGGAAAGCATTGTCTCCAAAGGAATCAAAAAATGAGATCAGTCCTAAACAAAGCATTGTCTCCTTAAGGATCCAAAGCAAAAGAAATCAATCCTAAGGAAAGCATTGTCTCCTTAGGGATCAATAAATAAAAAGCAACTAGTCCTAGGGAAAGCATTGTTTCCTTAGGGATAAATAAATAAAAAGCATCATAATACACAAGGGAGGCCCCAAGTGTTCCCCCATCCTTATGATGACAACATAGGTGGAATCATAAGAAAAAGAGAGCAAGGACAAATAATTCCAACAACATGGAGATATGATTAAAGAAATGATGAAAGCCATAATATTAGCAAAGAGTGATAACTCTTGTTATCTAAGAAGATAGATAGTCATTAAAGGATATTATGAAAGTGGAAATATACCCTTGAAAGGAAGAGATCATAGTTGCAATACATCCACCTTCAAGAGGATTTCTTGAACAAAGACAATGTATTCAAGATAAAGAGGGGAAGATCACAATAATGAACCATTTTAGCCCCCTATTTCTAGGTGAAAAATGGATTCTTAATGAAGGATGACATAGTTTAAGACCCAAAATAAGGGATTTTTTTTTACGATGAAATTAGTTTTGCAAATAAGAAAGAGGTCACAATCAAGGATACACACCTCTTACATTAAAGAGAATCCCAAATCAAAACAAAACAATTCCTTATAAGAAAATAATGTCACATGACAAACAAATGGTTCTCTACTATGAAAAGTAGATCCTTAGAAAGAATGAAAATAGAGGATAAGCATATGAAACCTTTCCCCCAAGTGCGAAGGCAAGAAAAAATATAATACATATTGTAAACCCCTAGTGATAGTTAATTTATGATATACATACAATTTGAAGTAGAAATAAGTTGCAAAGTAGGATACCAATCTCAAAGATAAGATCCTAATATAAGACAAACATATTTATGCAAGAAAGGACATAACATTATAAGATAAATAAGTTAAAAAAAGGGGAGGGAGAATAAATGTTTTGAAAAAGAGACAATGATGAGCCCCTAAATGGAGGATTATTTCATGATAGACAGGCCCTTTGAGGCATGAACAAGATTGTTAAGCAAAGACAAATGGACTTTGTGTGAACAAAGAATCTTATGCCAAAAATAATGTACCCTCATAAAATAATACAAAACCATGAAGAGTAAATGAAGAGAAAGAATGCCACATTATAAAAAATTAGTGGATAAATCCATCATACAAGATATACACTTCCAAATAGGGAATATATTGTAAACAATGATATCAATCCCATTAGAGAGAAAGATCCCAAACATACAAGTCCATATATAGAAGGGTGTCATAGTATAAAGGAGATAACCAACAAAGAGACACTAAATCATTTGGAAGGAGAACAAAGATAAGACAAAGAGACCTTTCCCTGAAAGTAAGGATAAAAGGCGTACTTACTATTATGATGCTCTTAATGTACATTATGCAAAGCAAAGATCCCCCAAAGATGTAAGTGTAATAGAGGAAATCGTGAGAAATACTAAGAGGTAGATCACTCACCAAGATCCTACATACATTGGAATGCAAAACACTCTAACAAGGTGAATCTAATTAGCACAACCAAAAAGTAAGGGTGCTAATTTGTGATCATTACAATGTATGGTTTTTAATTCCTTGGGATGTAAAGAGCTATAAATGATATGTAAAATTGATCTATGAAAGTAAGTGTAAGAGGAAAATAGATAAGTGTAAGTGAAAATGATCTTCAGGTCCAATTTTGACTTCCATTGGGATGTAAAAATTAGGTATGACTATAAATTTGGGCTTCTTGCATCTATATAAGTGATTTGTGAAAATCTTGAACCCAGAGGACAAGGCTGACTTGAGCGGCCTTGTCCAGGAAGAGGGTTAAATGAGTGGCCTTGTCCTTTTGACTCCAAAACTGATGAAACTTGCAGAGATCCTCTTACTGTATTTGAGGCCTCTAAATCTGAATCCAAAACTCCTGTACCTGCTCCTACACGTAGAAAATAAGGGGAAGAAGGTTTATGAGAGGGGTTTTCTTCAATCAAACCCTTATTTAGGAATCAACCTTGAAATTAAATAAATAAAATTAAAAGAATGTTGTCATGTAGTTGAGATTAGATCTAAACAATGGAATATATCATACCATGTAGATGCAACTATCTCTAAGTATGTGATTAATAATGTTGATGTAATAAATTTTACTCAATAGAAAAACCAAAAGGAAATCATGTAGGGAAAAACCTCATGTAGTAGATGTTGTAATTCACCACAATGTAGAATTGAGGAAGAAGAAGACTTGGTGGATGACTGTAGATCTCCTTCCTTGATTACAAACTCCTTTTCTTAGCCTCCAATGGGGAAAAGAGCTATATCTATGGAGGGAAATGCCTTGCATGCATGATTTAAATGAAGAATTGAAATGCTTGAGGGCTTCCTTGTACTTGAATTCTTGATAATGAATGCCTTCAAATGGATGCTTTCTTGCAAATGAATTTCTTGAATGCACAATGAATGATAGCTCACATACGTGTGTAATGTAAATTGTGGATGTTAAAATGAGAGGCTTTGATGTCCTTTTATACACATTCTATGACTTAGATCTCACAAGGCCAACCGTAATTAAGATCTGGGAGAAAAAATTCCACATAGGGCTTGAAGCTTGTAAAAGCACAAAGCTCTAGGATAAGGCAGACTTGAGTGGCCTTATCTTGGACAAGGCCGACCTAGAAAACCTTGTCCAAATAGCTTTTTTAAAATTCTATTTGGAACCTAGGGGACTGTGCCAAAAAAGAATGATGAAAGCTACAATTTGACAAGAAATTAGAGTAGATCCCGAAGTCCAAAAAGGCATGAATAGAACCTAGGTGGGAAAATGAATTATGTGAATGGATGGAAAAAATGGGAAATCAAGCATATAAGTTAGAGCCAACCTCTAGTTTAAATAAGATCAAAGGAGAAGGAGGACCCTTATTTGAATTAATTATGCACTTAAGTACAATATGAGGTCCTACCTTCAGAAATACACTAAAATAGGCTTAAAATGGTCCCAAAATGAACACAAATTAAGTGCTTGCTTTTTAGTGTGGTACATTTAGTCTCCACTTTAGTGGGAGCATGAGAAAAGCTCATGGTCATGGTAAAGGAAGAGATAGAAGAGAGAGAGATGATCATAGGTGAATTACAAAGAGATAAGACAACACTAAGTTTAGGGAAGTAAGCCCCCAAGCCAAGGATCTTAAATCCACATCCATACACAAGGGCACAAAAATAAAGCAAAAATAGAAAAACAAAAACAAAAACAAAAGACACAAAAAGGGGTTAGTACCAAAACAAAAACTCCAAATCAACTAGTGAAAGAGATCTTGATCAAAAATTTCCCATCCACTAATATCATGTCTGGAAAGCTATTGCAAGAGCACAAGTGATCTCATAGGAAGAAAAAGAGCATCGCCAAAGAAGATACAAACTCTATGGTCTAACCTGCTAGAAGAGCCATGAGAGTGAAGAGAGAGACCATGAATCCAACAGACTAGCAATTTGTGTTATGCTTAGGTGATCCATGGGGAGAGAAGAGAGAGGAAGGATAATTGATGCTATAGAAAATTGTGCTATGGTAGTCAACTCTACCTTGAAAAATTTGTGCCTATTGGAAGCTTAAAAATGTTTTGCGAAGGGGGAAGCTTGAACATGTTTTGAGCATGGGGCAGCTTGAAAATATTTTACGTACGGGGAAAATTGAAAATGTTTTGTACATGTTGCAGCTTTAGGGGGATCAGTCTTATGGAAAGCATTATCTCCATGTGGATCTGTAAAATATGTTGCATGTAATGTATATGGGAGACCGTATGTATACCTCCTTCTTATGATGACATTGCGGGAGACATCATAAGGAGAGAATCAAGGATACCTACTTTTGAGAACAAGAAGATATTATTAAAACAACGATGTATACAATCAACTCAACTAAGAGTGCTGACTCTTATGAGCTAAGAAAATAGATAATCATGAAAGGATATTCCACTTGTAGGAAGAGACCCTTGAAAGGAAGAGATCTTATCTACAAGACATCTACCTTCAAGAGGAGTTATTGAACAAAGATAGCATCTTCAAGAAAAAGAGGGGGGGAGAATAAGAATGCACCCATTTAGCCCCCTAGTACCAAGTGAAATAGGTATTCTTGAAGAAGGATGCCAAAATTTGAAATGCATAGTAAGGGAAGTTGTTTATAATGAACATATTTTTTCAAATAAAGAAGATGTTGTGATCGAGGATGTACACCTCTTGTATAAGAGAGAATCCCAAATCAAAATGAATAATTATTTATAAGAAAAGAATGCCACATAATAAATAAATTCCACTGTACTAACGAAAGTAGATCCTGAGAGAGAGAGAGAGAGAGAGAGAGAGAGAGAGAGAGCTTACCCCCATAGCATGAAGGCAAGAAATATATATATATATATATATATATATATATATATATATATATATATATATATATATATATATATATATATATATATATATATATATATATATATATATATATATATATAATACACCCTTATGATAGTTAGATGATATACATGCCTTGTGAGACATAAAAAGGATTTGTTAAGAAAATATGTTAGGATCTTGCGTGCAAAAAAGTATCTCATGCCAAAAATATGTACCATGATGAAATAATACAAATCCATAGACAGATGAAAAATAAGGAAAATAAGGATGCCACCTTATGTCTACTTAGTGTTCAACCATATTATACAAGATATGCACTTCTAGGTAAGGAAGAGATTGTAAGAGGATATAAATCTCATTAAGGAGAAAGATCCTAAACAAGTCCATACACAAGAGGATATCATAGTACAAAATAGATGAAAAACAAAGAGATAAAAAACCCTATGAAAGGAAAAGATAGAAAGCATAACCCAATACCTATACTAAGTGTTAGATCTTTCATAATTCAAACAAAAACTTTCAAGCAAAAGGTTGTAACTTGTGTGAAGGAAACAAAGTCATGCAAGAGAAGAAATCATACTATAAAAGATGCAATATCACCAGGGATATTGGATGCATTGAAAGGAAAGGGAAGAACCATTAATCTCCCTAAGTGGTTTCTCATGTATAAAAGAGATGCACTTGCAAGTAAACATAAGGTTGAAAATTAGGATGTCAATATCCTTATGTAAAACAACAAATGCATGTTGGAAAGGTTGTCATTGTATATAAAAAATATGCTAAGAAAGGGAGAAAATAGATCCTAAAAAGAAGGAAGAAGCAATGATCCCCTTGCCCCCAAACTTAGAGAGCAAGAGAGAGGGATTCCTATTATGATGCCCCTAGTACACATTACACAAAGAATATTACATAAAAAAGAGCAACATAATAGGAAAAGAATGGATAAGGTATTTCTCTAATATGAAGAAAATATATAATATTAGGTGTTAAAAGAAGGAGACATCTATCAACCAGATCTTGAACAAATTGTCTAAACTCAACACAATCACAAATTGAATGCCTATTAGAATAATGAAAAGAGCATGGTAATTTTCCATTATAAGTATGTGAGTATTGATGAAATCTATAAGGAAATCTTATCCTAGAATTATAGTTGATATCTATAAAAATTCATTTGGCCAAACCTTCACGGTCACTATAAGGTGAAGGGTCATGAGATGGAGCTGGCAAGAGCACGTCAAGAGGTTGTTTTGGCTGAGAGAAAATGTTAGATTGAGGCACATGATATTCTTTAAGAGTATAAGGAGGACCCTTAAGGACATGGTCACTAAATCTTTGATCATGTTCAATAGGTTGTGTAGTAGAAGGTAATTTATCTTGAGGTTTATGAAAGAAAGGAAGAGAAGTATGGATGGTTTCTATAGGAAGATCTTCATTCTTATTATCCTTAGTTTGGGAGGAAGAAGGAGAATTATCCCTTATTTTTGGAGAAAAATCATATAAGAAATGTCTAACATCTAGATCATGACTAATGCTTTGAATTTTTTGATAAGAATCACATGCATTATCTATCGTAGGATCACTAGGATCTAGAGCTTGAGGGATAGGATTGGGGAGATTAGCAGTATGCTTTGTTGGTGCCCAAAAATGATGGTTTGGATTTCCTATGGATTTTCCAATCCAATGCGGGGAAACCTAATCATTTTTTCCAACTAACAAGTTCAACGAAATGAAGGTTTGAACTTCTACAATTCTGGCTCTACAAATCCAAGGCTGGTAGGCCTGTACCTTAACCAAATCTATTGATTCAAAGGATTTTTATAGAAGATAACTAAATATAAAACTTGTGGATTCTCTCAAGGTGGCAAATAAATTTGAGAGGAATCAAATTGTAAGTATCTCAATCAATAGTATATTGAATGCTAAAAAAAATGAAATGCTTTGATTAATAGTAAATGTTTGACAAAAGGTATATAAAATGAAATATATGTGTTTGAGTGGATTTCACACCTCTTTAGGGTGAAAAGACACAACCCTTATTACAAACTATTTTGAAAACATAATAAACTAACTAAAAAATAACTACCTAACTTTCGGATTTGGATCTAGTTGAAAAACCAAAACACATCATGGAAATCTAAGATATGGATTGGAGATAGGAAATTTGATTTCCCAAACTGGGTCATGTTTAGATTTTTAAAATTTGACCATCTTCAGCTTTTGTTGGCATCATATTTTTAGCATGTCAAAATTCCAACATTTTCTGAAGGCTTTGATTAGATAGTTGTATTTATTTGTGTCATAAATATTCCTTCCTTTGATTTTTTTAGTATGGAGAAACTTTCTTCTTGATAATGGATTGGGACTCCTAAATTCTCAAAATTTAGGGTACCACTTGTGGCTCTTTCTGGGGACGTATGCTTCCTATGGGCATAGCGAGAATCCAACTATCTCTAGTAGAAGTAGACCAAGTGCGAATTCCATTGAGCTATAGAGTCACTGCATATTTTAATAATCAAATAAAATCTCATTTGATGGCCTTGGGCCATCAAAACATGGAATCAACATTTTCCCTTATCAGATACTTGATTATGATCATGTAACACTTTGAATTTCCTGAATACGATGCCACCATTCCTATGGACAATATTCATTGCTTTATTAACATGCTCTGACTTTTGTTCAGCCTTTGAAAAGTCATCAAGTGCACTGTAGTCCTTGCTAAATAGAATATTCTCATGCATTTGATCAGCCCTACTAGTAACTAAATTAAGCTCTTCTGCTTGGATTCATTTATGTACATAATCTACCCTATACTCAATATGTTGGCTCTCTTCACAAAAAGGATTTGAAGATAACTCAGATTCATGAACTTCCTTCTTATCAAGAATCTGATCAGATAGGACACTCGAATAATTTTCAGAATCAAGCTTATATAATTTCACCTTATCTTTGCATATTTGATGTATTTCTGGCTTGTAGGATGAACTGAAAAATGTATAACCTTCTACATTCATATCATGAATTTCATCAACTTCAAAAATATCATTAGGCCTGTTATCTTCATCATGATGCTGATGGGCTTGATTGCATAGAAAATCTTCCTCCAATAATGGATTCAAGAACATAGAAAACTTGAGTGTATCTTCTTCTGCTTTCTCTTCAAATAATGGATTCAGGAACATAGAGAAATCAGGCATACCTTCATGAGAACTTTCATCTGACTCAATAGGTGTTCTATCATACAAGATACCAGCAAATTTTATACTAAACTCATTCTTTTGAAAATCATCATCTGCTTGATCAAAGTTATTGATATCTTCACTAGCATTATCTCCTGAAACATCTTCATGCTCTCCTTCCATATGCAGTTCTATTTTATCTTCGCTATTTGATTCCTGTAAATTATCATCTGTTTTATCTAGTACCCCTTGATTATGTGCTGATCCATCAACTTGTTTATCATGGTGAATTGGGAAATTTTTTTGACTATTCTTCTCAACATGTTTATGATATTCAATGTCCAATATATCTGAAATTTCTTTTGTAGTGAGAAAATTTTCATCTTGATCTACTTCATTATCTGCATCTACTTCACATGTTAATTTGTCAGAATAGTCAACCATACATGAATCAATTAGTAGTTCCCTATCCTCAACATTATCTTCTCTAATGGATACACCACAAAGTAAATGTCTAATTTTTTGAAGTATGAGGCTATGGATAAAGCTATCATTTCCTTCACATGTCTGGTAAGTATTTTCTTCTTCATATGCATCCCGAGGAGGTATGTAGGGTTCTTCTTCCATAGTGGATTTTGATTTTCTTCATAGTCACAACACTCATTGTCTTCTTCATCACTTGCATTATAAAATTAATACATGAACCATTCTACAAATTCATTCCATGATGAAATGCTATGTACAGGTAATGACTCATATGCTTTTCTTTCATAATCCCTGAGCGTTTTGGAAAATAGAATCATCACCTGACCTTCTTCATCAATTTCATAATCTTCTATGAATGAATGGAATACTTTTAAATGCCATTTTATTGATTTATTATATTTACCGTAAAACCTTGGTACAACTTGTGCAATTTGCAAAAATAACTTATCTGAAAAAATCTGAATCCTCTAAAATTAATGGCCTGATGCCATATGAAATATTTTCTCTGATACATTCTCTAGTAAATTCTCTGTTACTAACTAGGGGATCAATATTCATTCCCTCTAGGTTCTTTCCCTTAGAGGATTTATTGATAACTTCTGACACACAGAGACGCCACTTCTTATCAGAAGGAAAATACAAACTAATCTTGAATTCTTAATCTAGCAGAGTCACTTTCTAAAAAACTTATGTAGAGTCGCCACCCTTGTCTTCAAGGGAAAAATTTAACTTGGTATTATGAGTTCTCTCACTTCTAGTGGAACCTAACTCTCTAATCACCAAAAATTTTGAGTAATATTTTACAAACAACTCCCCAATAGAGTTGCCAATTTGTTGGTGCCTAAAAATGATGGTTTGGATTTCCTATGGATTTTCCAATCCAATGCTGGGAAACCCAATCATTTTTTCCAACTAACAAGTTCAACCAAATCGAGGTTTGAACTTCTACAATTATGGTTCTGCAAAGCCAAGGCTAGTAGGCCTGTACCTTAACCAAATCTATTGATTCAAAGGCTTTTTATAGAAGATAACTGAATATAAAACTCATGGATTCTCTCAAGGTGGCAAATAAACTTGAGAGGAATCAAATTGTTAGTATCTCAATCAATAGTATATAGAATGCTGTAAAAAATGAAATGCTTTGATTAATAGTAAATGTTTGACAAAAGATATATAAAATGAAATAGATCAAAGGAATAAAATATTACAAGCTTTGAACAATGAACTGAATGACTATATTCCAATTATTGAGAAGATTAGTGCCTTTCTCCTACTTGGGCAATGGAGTTAATTCTATATCAATCCTACCTACACCTCAGAGAAAATTTTAATAACTTGTATATAACAAGACCATCATTTCAAGGGCTTGTACATGATTTATAATTGAAACCAGATTATACAGTTAGTTCTACCGAATTTAACT
The DNA here is from genome assembly GCA_027943335.1 of Chamaecyparis obtusa. Lineage (NCBI taxonomy): Eukaryota > Viridiplantae > Streptophyta > Pinopsida > Cupressales > Cupressaceae > Chamaecyparis > Chamaecyparis obtusa. The sequence goes on from BSBK01008871.1 coordinate 52,415, forward strand.
CTGTCTTTGAGAGACCAATAGAACAGAGGAAATTTTGTCAACCACACCTCTCAACTGATGCTCAAAATGTATATATATTTCACATTACAAATAACATGAGAATTCAACACAATGAAACAATCTATCTAAATAGATTTATCTGAGAGACTAACTGAAAAGAATTGAAAACTATTACCACAGGTGAGAGAAAAGGTACTTATCTCTTCATTAATGTTGAAAAATAGTACATCAGAGTTCATGTTGCAGTTGTGATCAAATTCTATCCTATGAAAATTTGTATTGTATTGTCTCTTTACATTTTAAATTATGTATATATATGTGTTTGAGTGTCTTTCACACCTCTTTAGGGTGAAAAGACACAACTCTTATTACAAATTATTTTGAAAAAATAATAAACTAACTAAAAAACAACTACCTAACTTTTGGATTTGGATTTGGTTGAAAAACCAAAACACCTTGTGGAAAGCTAAGACTTGGATAGCAGATAGGAAATTTGATTTCCCGAACTGGGTCATGTTTAGATTTTTAAAATTCAACCATCTTCATCGTCTGTTGGCATCATCTTTGCACGGGTCGAAATTCCAACATTTTTTGAAGGCTTTGATTAGTTAGTTCTATTTATTTGTGTCATAAATCTTCCTTCCTTTGATTTTTTTAGTATGGAGAAACTTGCTTCTTGATAATGGATTGGGACTCCTAAATTCTCAAAATTTAGGGTACCACCATGCTCATTAATAAAGACCCTTATGTTATATATATGTATTGCTTGCATTTGGTTAAAATTTGAAGAAGAAACACACATGAAATATTGATAATGATATTGAAATATACCTTACAAGGGATAACTATACGAGTTAACCTCATTATGCCATTTGCAAGAATACCATGAAGGAACACAAACATAATGAAACACAAAAAGATTGGATTCACTCCATGTGTTTGATAAAGAGAGGTAAGAAGGAAGGTAATGACATAAGTAATGGCACGTTAAGAGGTGGCTTTGACTGAGAGAAAATGTTAGCTTTAGGCACATGATATTTTTTAGGATGATAAGGAGGAGCGTTAAGGATATGGTCTCTAAATCCTTGACTATGTTCAATAGGTTGTGTAGTGGAAGGTAATTTATCTCTAGGTTTATGAATGGAAGGAAGAGAAGCATGGATGGTTTCTCTAGGAAGATGTTCATCCTTACTATCCTTAGTTTGGGAGGAAGAAGGAGAATAATCTAATAATTAAACATCTTCAAATTTTCTTTTCATGTTGAAATCATTAGTATTTTTGCAACTTGTTGTAAACTTATACTTGTAAATTTTAATTCAAAATTTTTCATATTTGTAAAATAAATAAAACTTTTCTATCCTTTGAATTCAACTTGTTTGTACTTATCAATTCTTATATCAAAATTTAACAAGCTTAGAAACTAAAATTTTAGAAATATTGTCCTTCATTATTTTACAGAACTTTAAATTCTTGTTTATTCCATATTACAACTACGTAATTTGACATGATTGCATGGCCTTAACCCACATGGTATATCATTTTCTTATATTGTTTCATTCTTAATCCTCTCTCATTTATTTTCTTCCTCCTCCTAGTTGGTTGCCTTCATAAAGATCCTCACAATCAAACTTGATTGTAATAATGTGTTATGTGATAATAAAAAATGGTCTTTCAAAGTATTTATGTTGGTTCAATGATCCTATAATTTTTCTAATGTAAATATCTAAGTTTAATTTTTCTATATATTAAGATTGGTAGAAATAGAATGGTATTACATCATAGTATATAGTCTACACACTATGTAGATATTCTTAATGTTGAGTTTTTAAAAGCCTTTTCCGAAATAGAACACAAAAGATTATTTGATCAAAATTGTAGAAGATCCAAGATCAACAAACAAATAGAACAAAGACATAGTCACCATAAGAAATACCAATTGAAAGTCGTTGGGAGAGTTTCAAATGCCATAGATTATGAGACCTTATAGATGTCAGTAGAAACTTTTATTTCATTTCATTTAAATCACCATGTACTTTTTCCTTCGATCTAAAGAATGTATACCTCTTTCTTGGTCAAAGCGTTCCCATTTGTATAATTGTTATCTATCCATTCCTGATTTGATCATCATTGTCATATTTTCTCTTTATATTCTTAAGGAAAGGAAAGGTCCCTTTATAGTCCACGATACTAGCCATATGTTTTTGGGTCTACATATGGTGACAACAATATGTGACTACCCTATACTCTTTGCGAGAGGCACCTAACCGAGTCAGCCTTAAACATTGCACACTAAGGAAAAAATTAAACTTGGAAAAAGAAAGTCAATTTTGACTATTTAACAACACTTTTAGCCTAGGAGTCAATCAGTAATGTGTGATATTTATAACTAGACACCTAACTATACTACAAACAAGACTTAAAAATTCTATATCTCGAATTAATAATCAAGATTCTCATTTGTATCAATTCCACAATCCTCATAATACATCCCTTTATTGTAGGGTTCTAGAACCATCAGACCCAAAAACATGGGTAACTTGTGTTTTTCCTAGAGGAGGACCGATGGAGATTTGTGCATGGTCCCAACAATCTATATGGAGATATAATTTATTATTGTCCACTTAAAAACTCGATCCCTGTGCCAAATGCACTAAATGGAAAGTTCAGTTTCCTGTCATCATAGTCTGTTCTGAATTCAAAAGCTTATCTTTGGAAAAGACCCACTCATGCGAGTTGTACCATTGGAAAAGACCCACTCAACAATAAAACCTGCAATTTTCTGAGATCCTACCTTATGAATTTGCGATCATATACTAAAACCTCACTTCCAATTCAAACATTATTACTTTCAACGTGATGTCCATGTCGTACTGTCTATCTTTTCATTCGTTGTGATTCTCTCTTTAGCTTGGTATGACCCAAGTACACCCATAAAACCATGGAAATACTCCCCTACATAGAATCATAACCTATGCTTATAATTTCTTTACATACTTAGTCGTCAATGCTGATGGTTATTTTTTTTTATGCATTTTTTTGTGATGACATATATGGAGTAAGATCTATTATAAATGTAATAGATTGTAAAAATCTGATATCATTAGCTAGATAGTAATTCTTCTTAGATAGACACAATTTTAGTCACATCCATTTATTAGTTATACAAAGTTAATAGAATGTGTTAATATTATGAGCAATAATATACACAAAATGATTTAGACAATGTGTTTATCTTAGAGAAATTTGAAAAGGACAAATTTTTTTATTTAAGCAAGCATTTTGTTTCTTGTTAAACTATCATAGCTCAAAAGATGACATTTTAATGTCTTCCAATAAAAGTCACAAATTCACTCACAATACCTTGATATGCCTCTGCAATTTAGAAGCCACTATTCTTAGGCTTCTAATCATGAAATGATTTTGAGAGAGTAAAGGAAACATTAGGAGCCAACCATTCAAAATAATTTTCAAACATTATATAACATTGCTCTATCATTCTATGGTGCCAAAAAAGAAGAAATAATCAATTTATTCGATAAAATCGCTCATCTTTCATGCTTTCTTGGAGAGTGACAAAACCACCAGTTTTGATTGAGAAAGATAAATATTTCACCATGGATATGGAAAAATTATTGTTGTTGATGATGGAATAACTTCATGCACAAATTGGTAGTTTCACAAAAAACTTATTTTTTGACTTCATTTTGAAGCTTGTACACCTATTTCAGGAATTCTCTAAGATGCATGAGAACACCTTGGATACTCTTCGGACCAGGAAGATGATATTTTTTTTCCCTATGCCAAACTAAATCATATTAAAGTCTTAGTTCTAAGTCACTTGACAATATTATTGGCTAAATCGGATTTCTATAATCACAATGGTTTAACGATTGGATCATGCCTCACTTGTTTGAAGGAATTTTGTCTTTAAAATATTAGGGCATCAACAAATGTGGAAATTTCTCCCATATATTACTTTTAGGATATTGTTTCTCCTTACTTAAAGAATTTGACCTTTCAGCTCGGTAGGTTCTCTCTCATTCATTGTCACCTCTTCGTGGAATCACATTCCTTTTATAGAACCATGCCACCTTCTAGCTCCTATTATCCTCTTAGAGCCATGTCATCCATTGAAAGAAACAAAACAACCTCTTCTTTATCCAACATTGAAGATTCAAACAATTGAACCTTTCCTACATCAATTATTAATTAAATCTTTGTATAAGGTGGAAGGTCTTACTAACAATGTTTTCTCCTACTTCCTCAACATTTCAAAAGGGTAATACTTAATTGGTTTTAGCTTCTTTGATGGTCCTAGAAATATCTCTTCCTCCAAGCACACTAACCCTTGTCACCAACTTAGAACTTATGTTCCACTCCATGTTGATTTTGTGATGCAGGAGCATCTCGGGTCCTTGACAATCCTGTGTCACCAAAAACAAGTTTGAATTTTCTTGTGTTGCTCGGTTCCTGCTTTGACCGAGTTGGCTCGGTAGTTGCTCGATTCCTTCGTTAACCGAGTTGGTCAATTAATTCCCTGACGCTCGGTTATCCTTGCTTACCGAGTGGTTTATTTTAGTTTTCTGTTGAGGCCAACTTGTGCAATTAATTATGGTCACAGATTTAATGCTAGTATCTATCATTGGGAAGCGTGTGGACCTAGATCTAGTCATTCCTTCCGTTAATGGTGGATCTAAAGGCCGACGTGTTCGGTAGCCTCTTGTATATATTGTAATCTCTGGTTGTAGTTTAGGAGTAAGTTTTAGTAGAAGATAGAAGTTAGAAGATTGGAGATAGTTTCTGAATCCTCACATGTTGGAGGACTAGTGTACTTGAATTGTAATATCTAGCCCTAATCGGGAAGGCCGTACAACCTGACATGTATGAATCAATTTGATGAAATAATAAAGGAGTTGATCTGCATTCTCTCTCTTTTGTATATTGTTTCTTTCATGTGTTATCTCTGCAGGGTAGATCTGGATTAGGGTGTGTCTTTGGCCCCTGTCCTCATCCTCCCTTGCGTTAGGTGGTATCAGAGCGAGGTGAGATCTAGATCTAGATTTGTGAATCTAGGTTTGAGGGTTCCTTCTGGTCAAACCCTAGTTGATTTGTTGTGGGGCAGAAGATTGTGATCTGGCCTACAATTGCAGAGGGTTTCAAGATGGTTTGTGGGAGGCGAGATGTGGATTCAAGATTGGCAGACATGTTGAGACAACTTGCCTCTAGATTAAAAGTTGTTGAGACAGACCAACGAAGAGGAAGACATCTTGAAGATGTTAGTGATGATGAAAATGAGGAAGAACAAGGTGATGTAGAACCTACACTGGTGATGTATCAAGGTGAGGAAATATTATTGAAGGCTTTGACAAATTTGAAGTCTACACCACATTTCAATCCTCCTACGTATAGTGGAAAATTGGATTTGGATGAATTGGTGGACTGGATCACCGAGATGGAAAAGTACTTTGAATATGAAAATGTCTCTGAGGAAAAGAAGGTGAAAATTGCAAGCACAAAGTTGAAGAGTCATGCATCCTTGTGGTGCGAACATCTACAATTGGACAAAAAGAGGAAAGGCAAAGACAAAATTAAGGTATGGAATAAGATGGTGAATAAATTGAAAGGAAAGTTTTTACCTTGTGATTATCAAATTAACCTAGTTAGGTGAATGCAAAGTTTGGGACAGAAAGATAGCTCGGTAAAAGATTATACTAAGGAATTCTATAGATTAGATATCAGATATGGACATGATGAAGATGATGTGGAAAGAATTGCTAGGTACCTGAATGCATTGAGAGTTTCCATCCAAGGAGAAATCAGTGTGGTCAAGTTGGAAAACATTGAAGAAGCTTACCAATTTGCCTTGAAAGCCGAGGAGAAATTGAACAAAAGACATGAGCAAAGACAAAGAGGTAGAGGTGGTTTTCGAGGAACTTGTTACAATTGTGGATAAGAAGGACATAGATAATTTGAGTGTACACATGCAAGTAAGAAGTTCGATAGCAGTAGAAATGCTTTGGTGCAAGAAGAGTCATGAAATGAACTTGAGAAGGAAAAGAACTTGATGGTAAGGAGAGCACTTTGGAGTGAAAGTAATAAGGAAGATTTGGTAAGGAAAATTTTGTTCAAGACCAGATGTAGAGTTTCTGATGAAGCGTGGAAGGTAATCATTAATAGTGGAAGCTCAGAGAACTTGGCATTGAGGAAATGCTTAAAAAGTTGCAGTTGAAAAGGTTGGAACACCCGAAGCCCTATCAAATTTCATGGATCAAGGATGAGCATACACTCTTAGTAAGTGAACAATGTTATGTGAATTTGAAAACTGGAGAGTACTATGATAAGGTTGTTGGCATTAAGCAGTATTGCCACTAGTGACAACACTTATTTGCATTCTGGATGTAAACCGAGCAGACAGTGCAAACCGAGCAGACAATGCAAACCGAGCAGACAGTGCAAACTGAGCAGACAGTGCAAACCGAGCAGACAGTGCAAACCGAGCAGACAATGCAAACCGAGCAGACAGTGCAAACCGAGCAGACAGTGCAAACCGAGCAGACAGTGCAAACCGAGCAGACAATGCAAACCGAGCAGACAGTGCAAACCGAGCAGACAAGTGCAAACCGAGCAGACAGTGGAAACCGAGCAAGTTAGTACAAACCGATCAGGACAATGTAAACCGAGTAACATCTTGTCTACCGAGTCACCAATGCTTACCGAGTTCAATACCTACCGAGTGATCAGTATGAACCGTGCCTTCACTTCTACCGAGTGCATGACGATGCCGAGTAATGCAGTGGACGCCGAGTATCAGAAAGTCACTGAGTCAGTTTGAAGGAACCGAGTAACCATATTTGGGCCGACTTAGTAGCACTTATGTTTATTTGTCAAGCCGACTGTGTAATTGTAATTGTAATTAATTGTTTGAGACTTGTATATAAACAATGTTGTAAAAAGATGAAAAATAATCAAGTAGAATATATGTGAAAGAAAAAGAAAGGCAGAGATAAGCGAATTGCAGAAGGCTTCAGAAGTATAAGGTTCAGCAAAGACAAATTCATCACAAAAGGTGATCAGTACATCAGAGAATCTCAATCAGCAATCCAGTTGCAAAGCAGAGATCTACTGTTTCATTCTAACAGGTGAATCAGTACTAAATCCTTTAACCGGGTAGACTTAACAGTCTTTGTATAAATCTCTTTACCGAGTGCATACTTCACTGTATGTTTGTAAATCCTTTAACAGGGTGGATTTAGCAATCCTTATTGCTCCTAACAGGGCAGATCATCAGAAGTGATCAAATTGTAAGCCTTAACCGGCCAACTTTATTCTGCAGTATTAAAGCTTTGTGGGTTTCATCCCCACCCCAGTTTTACTTTCTTTTGGAAGGTTTCTGGGTAACCAAATCTATGTGTCATTATTGTGAATGCTTTTAAGTTTCATGCTTTCTGTATGCAAAGGTTAAAAAGTAAAATACATGTTAAAATTAGAAGAAAATTTGGAGTTACTGATTCACCCCTCCCCTCTCAGTAACTTGGTTAATTCCTGAATATTTCCAACAATTGGTATCAGAGCTGCATTGGTTCTCAAGACAAAGCTTAACTAGCTTGAGCAAAGATCCAGGACAATGGAGGTATTCAAACTGAACAAGGTGATTGAAAATGAAAAGCTAGATCTGGAAATGGCCATAGCTAAACTCAAAGAAGCAAAAGAACATCTTTCCCAATCCCTAAGAAGAAGGAAGGAACTTGCAAATCAGATGAATGATCAGAATTACATTGAAGAAAAGATTGAAGATCTTCTTCCCTCAAATAACTCAGATGAAGCAAACAATGCTATCAAAGAACTCCTAGAAAAGAATGGGTCTCTGCAGGAAGAAGTGAGAAAATTGAAAAGAGAACAAGAACTACACTCTACAAGATTCTGTGAGATCTTGGAACAGAGAAACAAGTTGAAAGATGAATTAGATGGAAGAAACATTGAAGTCCAAAACAAAACCCTTTAGCTAGAAAATCTAATTGATCAGATCTCTCATACAAATGAAGAAATTCTAAATCTAAGATCAGAAATAGAAAACACAAGAGAAGAACTAAGATCTGAAAAGGAAATCAATCTAAGATTGATGGATGACCTAAACGCTGAAAAACAAATCAATGAAGGAATGCTGAAAAGTCAAGAAGACTTGAATCAGCTGTATGAACGAAATCTTCATAGGCAAAAAGGAAAAGCAGGACTTGGATACAAAGAAGAAGGCGAATCCTCTAAGCAAGGTACTAAAAGAAATCAAAAACCTACTTGTAATCATTGTGGTAAAATAGGACATACTTCAAATAAATGTTGGAACAATGAAATAGCAGAATTCAATGGAAAATGTTATAGCTGCAATCAACCTGGTCATAAAGCAAATGAATGCAGGGAAAAACCTAGATTCAGAGGTAATTGTCACAAGTGCAACAAACAAGGTCACAAGGCATCCGAGTGCAGATCCAAGACATTTAATCCAGCAGAACAAATTGTGAAAGCAATGTTTGGATGGGACTACAACACCTGGTGTAGATGTCATTACTGTGGAGAATATGGACACATTGGCATAAATTGCATAAAACATCATCTAAGGAAAAGAGACACTACCGTAAGATGTTTCAAATGCACTAAACTTGGTCACATAGCCAGAAACTGCATGAATGCTAGTGAAATTGAAGAAGGAAAGAAGAATGAAGCAACTAAGGTCAGGAAACAGGTGAGACAAAAATGGATTCCTAAAGCTACCGAGCAATCCAGTCCAAGTAATGGAATGGATGGCTCTATCGACTCAAATTAAATTTCCAAGGAAGCACTGGAACTGTACTCTCATAGATCAATCTCAAGCAGTTCCAAAACTAAAATTAAAAGAAAAGTCTAAATCAGCATGCAAGATGCAGTGAGATCACAGGGAGGTCGGTATAGTCTTCACCGAGCAAGGTCGGTATAGTCTTCACCGAGCAAGGTCCGTACCTGTCTTTACCGAGCGAGGTCGGAGCATTATGAATTTTTGAGTTCACCGAGTTGCGAAGTCTTTTCTGAGCAATTAATTCTTAGTGGGTGATAGTCTGTCAGAATTCCTACCCTAATTTGAAATGAGCATTAATGACAGAATTGTAAACAAAAAGCAAGTAATCGAACTCATTCTTCACCGCGAATCTTTAAGCACTTTGAGAGCAGAAAACTTCAAGGGCAACCCGGCGATTTAATACTCTTGCGAAAGGAATTTTCTGTGAGCTACCATGGCATCATCCAGCACTTCAGCGAAGAAAGGATCAGATATGTTAGTCCAAGGGGAGTGGAAAGCACCAGATTTTAAGATCGTGCCCGCAATTGCAGCAGCCCTAGATCCGAACGGAGCTCAATCTCAGATTCCTCCTAAGGTACTGCTTATCAACGATATCCGTAATCATTTTAACTGTTCTATTCAAGAAATGGGAAACCTAGAACTAGACATTGTGCGTGAGGAACTATGTGTGGATGGTACTTTGAAACCCGAGCACAAACATCTGGAAGATAAGGGTTTAGTCCACATTGCACATCTTCCTCAAAACTTTCAAGATAAATGGGTTAGGTACATTCTTAGCCGAGTACATGATGGCAAGATTTGGCTTGAGCAACCTATTGAGATCACAAAGAAAATGATTCATCAAGTTACCGGTCTTCCCATGTTGAACAAAGCTAAAACTACCAAAACCCTAGGTCGGACGGAACTAGAGAAGAAAACCCTAGCCGAGTGGGATGGTAGAGGCATGAAGGTTAGCAGCATTACCGACGCCGAACTGAAGTTTGGTACACATATCATTGCCCACAAGATTTACAGTTCTAGTCGACAGAACAATGTCCCATGTGAAGCTGTTGACCTAGCATACAAAGTGGTCAAAAACAACTTGACATTTGACCTAGCAGACTTATTGTTGAAACAGTTCAACAAGAACATGGAAAGCATCAAAACTTCCAAAAACAATCCATGTAAGTTTGGATCCTTGTTAGTCTGTTTATTCTTCTATGTTCAGAAATTCTTCCCTTCAAAAGGAAAAGTTGTATAGAGAAAAGATGTGCCAGTACTTTATGAAATTAATGAATACATCGCAGAAATGGGTGAAAACTTTGAAAGCATCATGGATAATTATTTTGAGTCTTTCAAAGAGAAAATGAATGACAGATTCCGGATTCCACAGAAGTTGGTGGAAGATTACAAAGATGACATCTGTTTTATGGTAGATTGTGATAATGTGTATGTTCAAGCAGTTAAACCGAGAACTGTGTATGTAAAACCTCTTCCTTATGAGGTAAATATTGATGAAACCAAGAACATTATTGAAGCACTTCTAAATCAGCCTGTCAATCCCAAAGCCCCATATTTTGGAACATATGATGAAGCTAAGATGAGAATTGAACTAAGCATAAAGCTTCCACAGGCGGTAAACAAAGGAAAGAAAAGGATAGCTAAAATGCAAATGATAACCGAGGAGAAAGAAGAAATAGGTGAAAAAGAAGAGGAAAAGGATGAGAAAACAGAGGAACCAGAACCTGCAAAGAAGAAAGGAAAAGTTTTTATCACTAAGGCATCTGTGCCTCCCACTGCTGTGTTTACAAGGAGAAATACAAAAGGCAAGGCAGACAAGGCAGAAAAGGCAGATAAAGACATAGTATTCAAAAGGCCTCCTCTAAGCCTTCAAGAAAAGCTCAAACTCTTCAGAGATGGATCAGGATCTGGAGTAAGTAACATAAAATCCTTGAAATATGAAACCAGATCGGAAGCAGAACAGAAGGAAATAGAAGATGCTGTTGTTGAGAAGATGGGACAGTGGAAATACTCTCCTGAAGAAATTACCCCACAGATTCCAGCAGTTCTATTGAATCCAATAAAAATGAGATGGAGCAATGCAAGGAAAACTGTAATAGACATATTTGATCAAAACCTGAGACAGTTGATGCCGAGCCTGAACAATGATGAAGTAAAGAAGGCACTAAAAGAAAATGAAAACAAGATGACATTGAAGTTCAATACTTGTTTGATTTTGATCAACAATATTGAATCAGTTGTGAAGGCTGCAAAAGCCACATGGAAGAACATATACCACCTTCACCAACCGAGCATTGAAACTGTAATAATAAAGGATATTGAAGATGACAGCGATGAACAAGAAGAAGATACCGAGGTAGATGATACTGTAAGGATAGCAGTAGAAGTCATTGCATCCCTTCCTACCTCTCCAGTGAAAGTCTCTACATCCAGCCCAGAGACACCTTCAAGCATGGTTGTGACAACTTCTACATTTGTCCAATCATCCCTAGCAACATCATAGGCAGCTACCATTTCTTCTACCGAGCTGCAGTCTCCTGTACCAGTAAGTTTTCCAGCTTTTGAATCTTCAAGTGTAAATATTTTAAGTTCTCCAGTAGAAAGTATACCAGTGTCAATAGCCAGCCCTACTTTATCTACTGTCACTACTACAAGAGCATTAAGTACAGATAAGCCTAAGGCTCTACCGAGTATAAAATTTTTGGGTAAAAATATAGTTGAGGATATAGACCTAGATGAAGAGATAGAGATTCCTACATTAGATTTTGCAAATCTCTCAGCAGACCAGATGCAGAATATAGGTGAGATCCTCCAAAGGAAAGCAAAACAAAAGAAGCTTAAGGAGGAGAGAGACAAAGAGTATCAAATCATCAAGGATGCTAAGGACATTTTGTCTGATGCATTAGGCATTAAAGTAGACTCCTCCCAGGGTAAAAGCACAATCAGGTGTCACCTTTTAGGCTAACTTATCAGCACAACTAAATTTTAGTATTTCTAACTAAAAATTAATTTTGGTCAAACATATGGTCTAGTTAGATTCATTCTAGCTAAGTTATATAAGTTCTTTAACTTTTCCAATTGAAAATATCTATTAAATACATGTTTTATACCACTTTGGGTCCAATTACCATAAAAATAAAATTATTTCAGAAAAGTGGCATTTAAATAACTACTAATATTTTTAATGATATTTTTTTAAAAATAAAAAAATACCCTTTTGTAGAGATCAGAGTCAAGAATATCCTCATATAGATTTTATAGTGTTTTAATTAGACATAGATTGTTAGAATTAAAAAATACTTCAAGTAGGTATTTTAACAGTTGAGGAGATGTTGATTCGGAGAAAGAAAAAAATAGTAAATCATATTAAATAAATTGGAAAAACACATGGTGCACTAGACGAGAGAGTCCTCTTTAAGAATATATATTTCTTTTTTTAATTGGGATAGATTTGTTATGAAAAATATGTTGCGAGATGAAAACTCTTGATTTCAGTGAGTTGGAATTTGAATTGTTATAAAAGAGAAAATATAAATCACAAAACAATTTTTATTTTTTTATTCACTAGCTATATATGTAATCTATGACATATTTTGAAATTAGGGGAAAAAAAGTTTATTTGCATATAATTTCTTGGTGGGAACTAGACCCCCAATTTTTAGCATTTTTCAGCAACTGAAAAATCATCTTTAAAAATTAAAAAATTATATTAATTCTTATTCAAAAAAATTATTAAAAATATTAATAATAAACTTCATCCATTTTATCACATTTAATTAGTTTACGTCATCTTCAAATTCCAAACATAAATGTCATTTTTATACTATTGAAGTTGAACAGCTTTGATTTTGTTAGCCTCTTCCTTTGTAAAAGGGTGACAGCTTATTGTGCTTTTACCCCCCAGCATGTTTTGTTACAATTGGCAGAAGCAGTTGAGAAATACAATGAGGACTCATCCGGGACAGAAAAGTTAGTTGAAAGAGCCGAGAAGAGATTCAACAATAAAGTGCTTGAGCACATTGCTCAGCACATAGCTATCAACCAAGTGGAATTGTCTTCAGTTTTGTCTAACATAGAGTCTATTTATTCGAATGCTACCTCTCTTTTGGCCAGACTATGCAATTTTGCCGAGTTCACAAAGGATGTCAAAGATAAAATGAATAAAATGGATGAGGATATGAAGATTAGCATACAGAAGCTGCAACTTGAACCAAGTTCAAGCTCTGCTCATCACATGAAAATTTCACATCTATCCAATATGCAGTCTGATCTATTGAAAGAAGACTCAAGGATCCGGTCCACACTACTAGACATCCAACACATGATCCTTCCCATCATGAATACAATGTATAAGCACATTGAACATTCCAGAACATTGATTCATGACAATCAGTTCTCCATAGCAGATCACATGATTGAACTCTCTGCAGAAGTCCAAATTGCTATACAAACATGTAAAATTCTGCAAGAAAGTTGGGACAGAACCCTGGCACTAATAATGAAGGTACATTCTGATTTCTTATCAAATTTTGGATTCTCTCTGTAAATAACTTGTATATGCACCTTTGGCATTATTGTCAAAAAAGGGGGAGATATGTATAAAAGGAGAGATATGTATACAGTTATAGATTTGTATAAGAAATAGTTAGCACATTGAAAGGGGGAGACAATGTATAAAGCCCTATAACAAAGACAAATTTTGAAAAATCAAAATAAAACTCAGCATGATTCGTGTATATAAATTTTGGCCAATAAGTGTTTTTGTCACTAATGCCAAAGGGGGAGATTGTTGGCATTAAGCAGTATTGCCACTAGTGACAACACTTATTTGCATTCTGGATGTAAACCGAGCAGACAGTGCAAACCGAGCAGACAATGCAAACCGAGCAGACAGTGCAAACCGAGCAGACAGTGCAAACCGAGCAGACAGTGCAAACCGAGCAGACAGTGCAAACCGAGCAGACAAGTGCAAACCGAGCAGACAGTGGAAACCGAGCAAGTTAGTACAAACCGATCAGGACAATGTAAACCGAGTAACATCTTGTCTACCGAGTCACCAATGCTTACCGAGTTCAATACCTACCGAGTGATCAGTATGAACCGTGCCTTCACTTCTACCGAGTGCATGACGATGCCGAGTAATGCAGTGGACGCCGAGTATCAGAAAGTCACCAAGTCAGTTTGAAGGAACCGAGTAACCATATTTGGGCCGACTTAGTAGCACTTATGTTTATTTGTCAAGCCGACTGTGTAATTGTAATTGTAATTAATTGTTTGAGACTTGTATATAAACAATGTTGTAAAAAGATGAAAAATAATCAAGTAGAATATATGTGAAAGAAAAAGAAAGGCAGAGATAAGCGAATTGCAGAAGGCTTCAGAAGTATAAGGTTCAGCAAAGACAAATTCATCACAAAAGGTGATCAGTACATCAGAGAATCTCAATCAGCAATCCAGTTGCAAAGCAGAGATCTACTGCTTCATTCTAACAGGTGAATCAGTACTAAATCCTTTAACCGGGTAGACTTAACAGTCTTTGTATAAATCTCTTTACCGAGTGCATACTTTACTGTATGTTTGTAAATCCTTTAACAGGGTGGATTTAGCAATCCTTATTGCTCCTAACAGGGCAGATCATCAGAAGTGATCAAATTGTAAGCCTTAACCGGCCAACTTTATTCTGCAGTATTAAAGCTTTGTGGGTTTCATCCCCACCCCAGTTTTACTTTCTTTTGGAAGGTTTCTGGGTAACCAAATCTATGTGTCATTATTGTGAATGCTTTTAAGTTTCATGCTTTCTGTATGCAAAGGTTAAAAAGTAAAATACATGTTAAAATTAGAAGAAAATTTGGAGTTACTGATTCACCCCTCCCCTCTCAGTAACTTGGTTAATTCCTGAATATTTCCAACAAAGGTGTTATGTGATATCATGCCTATGGGTTGTTGTCATATTTTGTTGGGTAGACCTTAGAAATATGATAGACATGCTATATATGATGCGAGATTGCATAAATATACTATTTGGGCTGATGGGAGAAGACAAATCTTGTTACCTTTGATTAAAGAACCTGTTAGTAGTGTTTGTACATCTGTGAAAGTTTTCTTGATGGAAGGAATAAATTTTGTTAAGGATTTGAAGAAGAATGATGTATGTTTTGCTGTGATTCCTAACAAACCGAGTAAGAAAACAAAGGATAGCATCCTTGAAGAGATTGATAAGTTACTCACCAAGTATAGAGAGATTATTTTTGATAATGTACCTGATGGTTTTCTACTGAAGAGAAGCATTGATCATTATATGGATCTAATCCCTGGAGCTAGTTTACCGAATAAGGCACCACATCGGTTGACACCTACTGAGAATTTGGAATTAAACCGATAGATTCAAGAATTATTGTAGAAAGGTTTGATCTAAGAAATTTTGAGTCCTTGTGTAGTATCAGCTATATTGGCACCTAAGAAGAATGGAGAATGGTGAATGTGTATCGATTCCAGAGCAATCAACAAGATAATAGTGAAATATATTTTTCCTATACCGAGAATGGATGACATAATGGATAGTTTGACTGGAGCAAAGTATTTTACCAAAATTGATTTGAAAAGTGGGTATCATCAGATCAAAATCAGAGAAGGTGATGAGTGGAAGACTGCTTTTAAGAAAAAAGAAGGTTTGTATGAGTGGTTGGTTATGCCTTTTGGTTTAACTAATGCACTGAGTACTTTTATAAGGTTGATGAATGAAGTTTTGAAGAAATTTTTAGGTAAATTTGTGATTGTATACCTAGATGATATTCTGATATTCAGTAAGACTAGAGAAGAACATTTGTTTCATGTTAAACAAGTATTGCAGAGGTTGAAAGAAGAAAAGTTGCTGATAAATCTGAAAAATTGTTCTTTCATGCAAGAGGAGATTGTGTATTTTGGATTTGTGATTTCAGCTGATGGTTTGAAAATGGATCCTGAAAAGGTTGAAGCTATTTTGAATTGGCCTACACCTGAGAATGCAAGTGAGGTAAGATCATTACATGGTTTGGAAAGTTTTTACCGAAAGTTCATTAGGAATTGCAGTTCAATTTGTAATGCTATGACTGAGACTATGAGAGGAGATAAAAGAGAATTTAAGTGGACACATGGAGTTGATAAAAGTTTTGAGACTCTGAAGCAGAAGTTTGTTGAATTGCTTGTGTTAGCATTGCGTGATTTCAATAAGGCATTTCAAGTGGAATGTGATGCAAGTGGAAGTGCAATAGGAGTTTTGCTGAGTCAAGAAGCTAAACCTGTTGCTTTCTTTAGTGAAATGTTGAATGATGTAAAAAGGAAATATTATGTGTATGATCAAGATTTCTATGCTATTGTTCAAACCCTGAAGAAATGGAGACATTATTTGATACCGAGTGAATTTGTGTTGTATACCGATCATAAAGCTTTACAGTATTTGGGTAGTTAGAATAAGTTTAATCAGAAACATATGAAATGGGTTGAATATTTCCAAAGCTACACATTTGTGATAAAACATAAGAGTGGAGTCACTAACCGAGTTGTTGATGCATTGAGTAGAAGAAGATCTTTGATGAGCGAGATGAAAATTGAAGTTCTTGGTTTTGATGACATGAGAGATTCATATGAATTTGATCCTAATTTTTCTTAGCCATGGAGAAAGTGCAAAGCACTTATTCAAGATCAATCGAGTACTAAATGGGAAGACTATTTCATTCAAAGAGATTTTCTAAAATGGCACATTTATACCCTATAGAAAGACATCAAATTCGGTACATATAGCAGATATTTTCTTTAAGGAAATTGTCAGATTGCATGGATTACCGAGGAGTATCATCTCTGACCGAGACAATAAATTTGTTGGATACTTTTGGAAGACTCTTTGGAGAAAGTTTGGCACCAAGTTGAGGTATAGTTCTACATTTCACCCACAGACTGATGGACAAACATAAGTTGTGAATAGAAGCTTGGGTAATGTTTTGAGATGTTTAGTTGGAGACACCGAATAATTGGGATTTTGTGTTGGCACAAGTAGATTTTGCATACAATAATTCATTGAATAGGAGTACTGGAAAAACACCTTTTGAGATTATAAATGGAATACAATAGAGAGGTATATCAGATTTGAGGGATATTGCTGATGAAGAAAAGAGAAGTGTTGAAGGAGTAAAGTTTGCTGAGTTCATGAAGACATTGCATGAAGATGTGAAACATAAGCTGGAGAAAAGTAATCAGAAATACAAAGACAAAGTTGATAGATCAAGAAGACATAAGAATTTTGCAGTTGGTGATGAAGTAATGGTTCATTTGAAGAAAGACAGATTTCCTGTTGAACATATGGGAAGCTGAAGATAAAAGAAATTTGGTCCTTGCAATATTTTGAGAAAATTTGACAGTGGAAATGCTTATGAGATTGAGTTACCTGATGATATGGATATATCACCTATATTCAACATTGCTTATTTGTATGAGTACCATGAATCAGATGAAGAAATGATAGTACCGAATGATTATCCTAAGAAATAGATAGAAGAAGTTGAATAGATTTTGGAACAAAGAATTGACAGAAGTACAAGAGGAAAATAATATATGTAATATCTGGTAAAGTGGAAGAACAGATCAATTGAAGACTGTTCATGGATTTCACAATCTAAGTTGGGTTCAGCTCGAGTTGTACCTGCTTCATGATTCAGAGAATCATTTCAAATAACCCTAGGTGTCTGATGCAGGAGCATCTCAGGTCCTTGGCAATCCTGTGTCACCAAAAATAAGTTTGAATTTTCCTGTGTTGCTCGGTTCCTGCTTTGACCGAGTTGGCTCCGTAGTTTTCGGTTCCTTTGTTAACCAAATTAGTTGGTTAATTCCCCGACGCTCGGTTATCTTTTCATGGTGCTCAGTTATCCTTGCTTACCGAGTGGTTTGTTTTAGTTTTCTGCTGAGGCTGAATTGTGCAATTAATTATGGTCACAGATTTAATGTTGGTATCTATAATTGGGAAGTGTGTGGACCTAGATCTGTTTGTTCCTTTCGTTAATGGTGGATCTGAAGGCCAACTTGTTCGGTAGCCTCTTGTATATATTATAATCTTTGGTTGTAGTTTAGGAGTAAGTTTTAGTAGACTATAGAAGTTAGAAGATTGGAGATAGTTGTTGAATCCTCACATGTTAGAGGACTGTTGTACTTGAATTATAATATCTGGCCCTAATTGGGAAGGCCTTACAGCCTGACATGTATGAATCAATTTGATGAAATAATAAATGAGTTGATCTGCATTCTCTCTCTTTTGTGTATTATTTCTTCCGTTTGTTATCTCTGCAGGATAGATCTAGATTAGGGTGTGCCTTTGGCCCATGTCCTCATCCTCCCTTGCATCATTTTGACACCACTTGTACTTAGATTGAAACTCCTTGAGATTTCATTGTGCATGAAGGTGTATTTATTAGTCTTTTGCACCTCTTGGTCACTATTTTCAACCTTTTTTGTATTATACCAATTAAGTGTCAATTTGTCAAATGGCTAGGGGTTAGATACCCCAAAAATGCATCAAATAGAGGTAATTTTTTAGATGATCAAACTACCTCATTATAGGACTCTTTAATTATGTATACCCATTTGTCATCATATCCTTTTGGAAACCTTTGATTGTACCCATATAGTAGCTACACCAAATTACTTCACCACTTTCATTCATCTATCTATATTTGAGGATGGAAGAAGATATACTATTCTTGTGTCCATATTCTCCCATAATGTTCACCAAAATATACCTAAGAAGTAAGAGACTCCATCTAAGATGTATTTTTTTGAAATCTTGAAGTGCATCATCACTAAAGAAAATATCTTCGACATCACTTATGGTCAATGTATTTTTGCAAGAAATCAATACACACATCTTACTAACGTAGCCCAACAAAATAGAAAGGTAATTCTAACTATGCTTTGACATAGGAAGACCACATACAAGATCCATGAAAACTTCCTCCTATGCTTTCTTAAGTATAGGAATACGTTGGAAAATCCAAGTCTTATATTAATTGACTTACTTAAAATACATAATTCACGACTCTTTATATATTTTGACACATCTGCTAGAATGTGTTGTAATATACATATGTTGAAGGTTTTCCACCACATTTATCAATGCAAATACCTTTAAAATTCATCAATTATGAGATTCTATCACAAACAACAACCTTATCTCTTTAGCTAACCACAAATTTTTCACTTTGAAAAGGAGGTCATCTTTGGGGTACTAGTCTATTTTTGGCTCAAAATCACCATAACTTTCATTGGATGGTTACTAATATTATAATTATTCTTATCATTGGTAGAAGAGGTGGCCTAGAATGTTGTTAATCATCTTATTACTCACAACACATTTATAGTTTATCACAAGATGAAGTTGTTGTAGGTTATATCTGCTTGTAGTAAAAAAATATTTGAACCTTTGTTTATGTTTGTAAATATTGTAGTGGTTTATGGTTTATATGAACCATTATTTCCTTTGGACCATTTGGTAATGTTTTGACTTATTTACCATAGAGGTGAAAAAAAACACTTTTTCATATGTGGTATAGTTTAGGACAATACCATTGTTCAATTAGAGAGGTAAAATATGCATCTTCCTCCCTTACAACAAAATAGATTTCTTCCATGGAATAGTAAATCAAATCAATTTGAACCTTAAATGGTAGATAGAGATCAAGCAAAGAAAGCACTAATTCATGATTATTTTTATTTCTTAGACCAAAAAATACATGTGATTTTGTGTACTCCAATGTAATATTATCCTAGCCATTGATATGGTATGGACAATGATTTAAGAGAAAGACTTGATAGATTTGTAAAGGTGTTGGACTACCATAATGAGGGTCCTAGTCTAAAAATTAGAGGTGGGATTTAGAAAATTTTCTATTAGTTTAATAGATAAAGGATTAATTCATGTCTCACCATTCCCCACTAAATGTGGAAGGTATGCAATCGAAGCATTTCTAAATTTACACTTTTTTAAATGTTTGTTTCTCCTTGAATACTTGAATTTGTTTTCTTCAAATAGGAAACATGATCTTAATGTTGTACGAAAAATTAAGATATCATATAAAGTATGTGCACCTAGATGGTGAACAAAAAAGGGGTAAATATAGCCACTTTTTCTTGAAATAAGCTAAATGTGAACTTAGAGGAGCAATTTGAGATCCTTGGCCTCAATTTGAAGACACCAAAAGGACAAGAATTTTAGTACTCTAAATCTAATTTCTAAACTACTAAATTTTTTTAAAAATGAAAATTTTAAGAGGGTCGAATCCTTCCCACACATAATTATTCCTATTTTTTTCAGCAAAACATAATAGAGTGCTTGGAGTGTGGGTCGAAAAATTTATAATTGCATTTAGTATCTTAAAAAACCTTTGGTAGAAAGATAGCTAAGAGTGAGAATAATAAGTTGTGTATTTTTTAAATTTTTTGTTAAGAGCTTTTTTTATGATTTTTCAAGGTGGACGCATCTGAAAAAATAGGTACACGTTCGTGCAAGTCACATAACTTGCACCAAAATAATAAAAAAATGCAAATTTGTCTTGAAATTGTAAAGAATGAAGTGCGGAACAATAATATATAATTTATTTCAAATTTGGACAAGTAGGTCAAAAGTTATTAAAAAATGGTACACTTGTGTCTCTAAGAACTACAAAAACATTAGCAAAAGAAACTAAACATAAATATGTTAATGTTGTTCAAATTTAAAAAAAAGATATATGGATAGAAAGCTCAAAATATGTGAGAAATTAAGATGGTAATTTTACAAAAAATCACTTGATAATATGTAAACCTAATGATAAAGAAGTTGAGAAACCAAATTGGAAGAAGGAAACACATAAAAATGAAGGAATTAACTCTTCCAAGCCTCAGCCACATCATCCAACCCTAAGTATAGGCCTTGATGTGTACATGTGATTTGCATTTTAAATGTGTACGCTATTAGAATTCATAAAACCTATGTGTTTTTGTATGTAAAAAACTTGTACATGTTTGTTTTACTAAATAGGTCGTGCATACACATTTACTTGACATAAAGGCATACACTCACACACATGCACGTGCGCGCGCGCACATACACACACATATTTATGTATATATAATATATGTATGTATATATATAATGTATATGTATAATTTATATATATGTATAATATACGCATGCATATATTTATGATCTATAGATATGTGTGTGTGCATACACTTCCTAGTAAACTCTCAAACAATGGCCCTAAGGACTATATGATAAACCCTCAACCATATACTTTCAACCCTAAACCATATAGTCTCAACCCTAGAGGTCCTATCCCTCAACCCTAGGCCCTTTAAGGTGTTCATGATTTATATCGTCAACCCTAGGCCCTAAATAAGGTATATAATAAGTTCTCTAAACCTTAAACCATTAACCTTCAATCCTCTCTCTCTCTCTCTCTCTCTCTCTCTCTCTCTCTCTCTCTCTCTCTCTCTCTCTCTCTCTCTCTCTCTCTCCTTTTTGAATATTTTCCATATGGAATGGGCATGCAACAGGCATTTTTAAAGTTTGTATAACATAACTTATATTTTTTGCACACATGGCTTTTGGTTTTCATTGACATAAAACTTGTTGAAGGATGAAGTATTAATGATGGATGATGTATCAGAGGGTGGAAGTGATGTTGTGTTGGTGAAAGTGTTGTTGGCTCTTCGCTTGTTGGTTTGGAAAACATGATTGTTGGTCTAGATGATAGTATTTTTAGCTCTTTTCTTGTTGGTCTGGATATGTTCAACATGGAGTGTAGATGTCCTAGAAGTTCCTTCTCTACATCTGTTCAAAAAATTTCTCTCTATTTCAAAAGCTAGATTCATTTGATATTACAAAAATCTATTTGTGTTATGAATAAAGTTATCGTGGTGATGTCGAGATTTTGGTTAATTATTTGGTAAGGATGTTGTTGTGATTCTTTCTTTCTCTTATGCTTATATGATTGTTTCTCTATCTTATGGTTATGTGAGGTTTCTCAATTCGATGCATGTGGTATGTATACTAATCTTGGCTTGACTATGGCATTGTTGAAGTGTATGTGAGATCATTCTAAATAATTTTACCACTTGTCTTGTGTTTAGTTTGGTTCGGCTAATGTCATATGGTTTGTTGTTGTTGCTCTTAAATTTGTGTCTAACATATCAGCCTTGTGTTGAGCCTATTGGATGACATTTATAGTGGTACTTGGTATTGATGATACTACTGCACTCTATGATTTGGGTGTTTCTACTATTCATAATATCATGTGTTGTAAATGAAGCTAAACATTATTTCTCTAGTACTATTAAAATTGGTCTAAAGTATTTTTTTTGCTTTATAGATTTTTTGGAAGTTGTGTTGTTGATAATTGTATTCATCCCTAGTCATACAGTATGATTTCTTGGTAATATTTGTGTTCTACAAATAACCTGTGTTTCTCTTTGTCTAACATTTTAAGTTGTGTTAGGGTTTTATCTAGAACAAGCTATATTATTTGGGACCACTCTTTGGTTTGGAAACATGCTACAGATGAAGTGAAAATGATATTTTGGGTCTTAAATTAGAGTGTGAATATTTGCATGGTTCAAATTGCATTGAAAGATGTCTTTTGTCCAACTATTCTGCATGCTTCATTGCCTATCTACATGTTACATTTCGGAGATGTTCTTGAATTGTGTCAAGACTGTTGAATCTATCTTAGCAGAGTGTGTTTGGGTCATCTTTTTCTCTTGGAGAGGACTGCCATGTATCTTGGATCCAGATGATATATTTTATAATGTATTGTGGTTGACCTTCATTAGTGCCTTTCATGTAATGACTATTTGTGTTGTGGCCAACCTTCTTGATGATCGATTCCTTATTTAAGGAGTGCATTATATTTAGTAGAGATTTTGGAACTAAGGAAAGTGTGTGTTCCATTAAAGAAGTGTGTAATAAAATTAGTTGTGCATATATTAGAGATTCAAAGAAACATATTTAGAAACAGTGAGTTGTGACAGTATTTTATGTCATGAGCTTGGTTGCTTGATCCAGTTCATGTTTAGGAGATTCTTAATTTTCTACTCTAAGATTATTGTTGTTATTGGATGATAGAAAGTCTACTAGAAACTTTCTATACCTTGAATTGAGATAGTGAGTTTTGGTATAAGTCATTTTTATTTTTCCTCAAGTGAATGAGCCCTAGTTATGAAAATCATTTAGGTGTTGTTGACATAAACATTGTAATTCAAAATATTCATATAATGAGTTACATTCTCACAGTGGTTTTTCCCAGCCTTGGGGTTTTCCATGTAAATTTGGTATTATTGTGTTAATATTTCTCCATGTTTCGTAGTTTCACTGAAGTAATTTAATTATGGTAAATTGAAGTATATTGAGATCTGGTTTAAAGGTATCATTGTTGTTTAGACTAATTCGCTCCTCGCCTTCTCAGTCCTATTGTGTGTTCAAGAATTGGTATTAGAGAAAGGTCCCTTCTTGAGAAGCTTGACCACTTAAGGGAGATATGATATGGTGCAAGATTTGATTTTCAAGGCTAAAGTTATAAGGAACAAATTATTCATACTTTAAGGAACATATGATATTTCATATGGAGTCTCTTCCTAAAGGATTATGGGAAAGTGTCAAGAATGGTTATACTACAACGATGACCAAACCATAGGCTTTAGATGAGATAAAAGAAGAGGAGAACAATTCAAAATCTAGGGCTTCCATTGTTAGTTGTCTAAGTGATGAGGTATTTAGAAAAGTCATGGGATTGAAGACAACAAATGAGACACAGTAAAAGTTAAGTTGTGTGTACAAAGGAGATTTGGAAAAAAAACCCAAAGTGACAAATCTAAAGCACAAATTTGAGAATATGAAGATGGGTGATGATGAGTTCATTGAATCATTTATCCATAGGGTGAATGAGATCATGACTGTCCTTAAGGGTGTTGGTGAAACTATAAAAGAAAAGGAAGTGGTAATAAAGGTATTGATGACTTTTCCTAAACCCTACAAAATGAAGAGAAAATGTAATTGAAGAAAGTCATGATCTAAATAGCCACACCTTGGATCAACTTCTTGGGTCACTAGCCACATTTGAGATTGCTAAAATGGGTGAAATCAAGAAGAAGAGCAAAGAAGCCACATTCAAAGCCTCGGTCAAACCTAAAGAAGACATTTTAGAAGACAAATAATATTGAAGAAAAATTTGTAAGGAGAATGGAGAGAGGAACCGAAAAATACAAAGGCAAGTTACCTCTAAAATGTTTTAATTGTGGTAAAATTGGCTATTTTTCTTTTAAGTATCCTTATTAGGAAAAATTCAAAAAATATGATGATGAAAATAAAAATAGATATGATATTTATGAGAAGAGAAAGAAGATAGATAAAAGAGACAAAGGAAAGAGAAGCTTGTTCTCTACAAAAGAAAATTCTTTCGAGGATGAAGGTGATAATAATGGGAATGAAGAAACACTCTTTCTGGCTATAAAGGAAGATAACAAATAAAACACTAGAAAAGTGGAAGTAAAGGTGATTGCATTACATGCCAAAGTGGAACCTATTTCATAGATTATTGATTTTGGATGTTCAAACCATATGTTAGGAGATAGGGAGAAGTTTATAAATCTTGATACATATGATGGAGTATCTATGAGATTTATTGGAGAAGAAGCTACCTCTATTTGTGGGATAGGAAGCATCTCAATTGATGGTAAGCATAAAACTGATAATGTATATTATGTTAAATGACCAAAATGTAATTTGCTAAGTGTTAGATGTGTAGTAAAGGATATGAAGTTATCTTTAGTAAAACTAGATGTGCAATTAGGAAAAAAAATATTGGTAAACTTGTTGTCAAAGGTGTGAGAACAAATGGAAACCTTTTTTACATAAGTAATGGTCAGGAATAACTGTTTCTTACCAAAAGCATGCAAAATTGAAGATAAATCCAAAAGGAAGGAAATAGAAGAAAAGGATTGGGCAGAGTTAGTTGAAGAAGAATAAAATCCAACAGAAGAGAAACAAGCATTGGAGCTAACGTCAAATTTGACTGGAATGCAACAAAATCAGATAAAATAAAAATATACATTGGAACAAGTGCCAAAAATAGATGTAGAGAAATGTATTAAAGTTGAATTTAAAATACACAAGGTGAAAGTTGAGTTCAAGGATGCAAATGAAAAGATTAAAAAGATCATGGAACTCAAAGATAATAACATGAATAAAACTTCAGAAGGACTAAGGAAGAATAAAGGTAGAATAGGATCTGCAAAGAACCTTAAGATGAAAGGAGCTAAGAATGATCCCGGTCTAGCTCAGAATAGAAAGAATTCCAGGAGATCCCCTTCTTTTGTGCAAACTAGGTATTTTCCAAGTTTTGTTGGTAAATATTTTTCATGTAATTGGTATGGTCATAAAGGTAGTGAATGTAGAAGTTAGATCAATAAATAATTAGATAATATAATATGGCGCTCTTCCAATAAATTTGGTCATATGACAGTTGAACATATTAGTAAGGTAAATAAGAATGTATATAGAGATGAGAACTTTGGTAACAATGCTATAATTTTCAATGAATATTTCTAAAGTTGTAAAATGTATGGACACAAAGTTGTTGAGTGGAAGATGGATATGAACATTGAAAGAAGTAATGATAAAATGAATGGAGGAAGAGAATAGGATGGTTTGGTATGTTACAATTGTAACATAGTTGGTCATTTTGTAAACTTTTTTAGAAGGAAGATTAAAGTTCTTGTAAAGAAGATTAATATTAGTATAGAAAAGGAAGTGATGTGAAAGTTTTAGGTATTTAAGAATCAAATAAGGTAGAAGAACAATTTGAGGATGGATTTGCACCCTCTTGGTGGTGTTGATTCTTCTCCTAATTAAGTGAAAATGTGTGGTTTGAGGGGGAGGGATTATTGAATTATTTTGTTTCTACTTTAGAGTTGGGTATTGAGTTGTTCTCAGTGTCAGTGATCTGATAAAATGTTATTCTTTCTTATCTTGAAAATTGTCAGAGATGAATATGTATAAATGTATTAGGTTTTGTGGTGCATCTTTTCAAGAGAATTTTTTCACCACTCTATTTTTTTGTCTCCTAGACTAATGTATGTTTTTTCTCTCTAGGGGAGAAGTATAGTTTTGTATATTAAAGATTGGCCCTTTTTCCTTGATGTCAAATGGGGAGAATTTATTTTGTACAAAGTGTTACCATCAATGAAAAAGGCAGAGAATGTTGCACATATGTCTTTTGGTTTCCATTGATATCAAACTTGTTGAAGGATGTTTTATTAGTGATGGATGATGTATTGTAGGGTGGAAGTGATGTTGTGTTGGTGACAACTATGTTGGCTCTTCGCTCATTGGTTCAGAAAATATGATTGTTGGTATGGATGACAATTTTGTTGGTTTTTTGCTTGTTGGCCTAAATATGCTCAACATGGAGTGCAAATGTTCTAGAAATCCCTTATCTCTATTCTAAAAGTTATTCATATGATATTAAATAATTTTAGTTGTATTCTAGATACTGTTATGGTGGTGATGTGGATACTTTGGTTAATGCTTTGGTAATGATGTTGCTATGGTTGTTGTTATGTCTTATGGTTATGTGATTGTTTCTTAGTTCAATGTCTCTAGTTTGTATATTGTTGTTGGCATGAGTATGGTATTGTTGAAGTATACGTGAGATTATTCTAAATGGATTTACCACTTATCTTTTGGTGTTCAATTTGGTTCATCCGATGTCAAATGGTTTGCTATCATTTCTCTTTATTCAATGTTTGACATCTTAGCCTTGTGTTGAGCCTATTAGATGAAATTTCTACTTGTACTTATTATTAATGATACTATTGAAGTCTATGATTTGGGTGTTTCTATTATTCATAATATCATATGTGTTACAAATGAAGCTAAAAGTTATTTATTTGGTACTATTGTTATCTGACAATAGAGTGTTCTATGAAAATTGTTACGGAGTATATTTTTTTCTCTTTGAATTTGTTGGAAGTTGTGTTTTTTATACTTGTATTCATGCCTAGTCATATAGTAAGATTTCTTAGTTATATTTGTGTTCTACAAGTAACCTATGTTGTTCCTTATCCAACATGTTTGGTTGTGCTAGGGTTTTGTGTATCTAGAACAAGCTATCTTATTTGGGACCATTCCTTGTTCTAGATACATGCTACAAATGAAGTGGATATGATATTTTGGGTCTCACCTTAATGTGTGGAGATCTGCATGATTTGAATTGCATCAAAAGATATCTTTTGGCCCATTGTTCTACATGCTTCATTGCCTATCTACATGTTATGTTTAAGAGATGTTCTTAAATGGTGTGCAAACCATTAAATCTATCTTAAGAGAATGTGTTTGGGTCCTCTTTTTCTCTTTGAGTGGACTATTATGTATCTTGGGTCTAAATGATCTATTTTACATTGTATTATGGTCAACCTTCATTAGTGTCTTTCATGCAATAACTATTTGTATTATGGATGACCTTCTTCATGATTTATTCCTTAATTAAGGAGTGCATTTATATTTAGTAGAAAGTGTGTGGAAGCAAGGAAAAGTGTGTGTGTCATGAAAGAAGTGTGCAAGAAAATTGGTTATGTAGAGATTAGAGCTTTAAAGAATTATCTTTATAAATAGTGAGTTGTGATAGTGTTTGATGGCATGAGCTTGGCTGCTTGATCCAATTAATGTTCAAGAGATTCTTAATATTTCTACTCTAAGATTATTGTTGTTGTCGGATGACAATGAGTCTTCTGGCAGATTTTTGTACCTTGTCCTAAAATAGTGAGTTTTGATACAAGTCATTTGTATTTTACCCTAAGCCAATGAGCCCTAGCTGTGCAAATCATTTAGGTGTTTTTGACTTGAACATTGTAAAATCTAATTATTTATATAGTGAGTTATATTTTCACCATGGTTTTTCCACATAAATTTGGTTTTCTTTTGTTCATATTGCTTTATGTTTCATGGTTTCATTGAATTAAGTTACTTATGATATATTAAAGTATATAAGTTAGTAATGTTGTTTAGACTGATTCACCCCCCCTCTCAGTCTTGTTGTGTGTTCAGTAGTATGAGATTGGATTGGATGTCTTCTAGAAAAGAATCACAATATATAGAGGGAATGTAGTCAAGTATACCTTCATTCCACTTGTTCCAAAGAACTCTCTCTCTCTCTCTCTCTCTCTCTCTCTCTCTCTCTCTCTCTCTCTCTCTCTCTCTCTCTCTCTCTCTCTCTCTCTTCCACCCTCTCTCCCCCTCTCTTCCTCTCTATGTCTCTCTCTCAAACATACAAGTTTCATAACACTTAGGTGGAGGCCAAAGTGCTAACACTAAAGTTTAGGGACTAAAAATATATATGGGTCAGGTTTCCTTAACTTGTATATGTTTTTGGTCCCTAAAAAAGGTGCCAACATATTCACTACCAACAAGAAACAATTGCAATATTGAAAAAATGTACACAAGTTTTAATATTATAGGTGTTGCAAAGTTACATGGCTACAAACATTTAAGTGACCAAATACATGTACGAGTTAAGGGAATGTAACTTGTATGCATTTCCTTGAGTTAAAGTGGACTGTCAATGGCCAAAAAGGCACAAGACAAGTGTGTTGAAGGTCCCACTACAACTGATTATGCTCTTCCCATGACATTTCTAGATAGTGTAAGAGATTGTTTTGTTTTATATGGAGTTCAAATGATTGAAATGCTTCGTAATTTTACAACTAACGATTGTTCAATATTTTTTTATTTGTTCAATACTTTTGATTCTCAAATTTGATGACTATTTGTTATTTTTTATGATGATTTGTTGACTTGTATAATTAATTATCAATTAAATATCAACATGTTAAAGTGATTTCATATACATGCCTAGGTAATTTGTGATTATTATTATTTTTTTCTCAAATTTAAATATTTATCAACATATATTCATAAATTTTTTTATTTAAGAAAATTAATACCAATGATGGAAAGGAATAAGTAGTGAATACTTGAACAAATTGAAGCAAAAAAGAAAAGACAAAGGGAGCACAAGAATACTACGTGAAATGAGGAAAATTGGAGAAGGTACTTCATCTATATATGATGGATCAAATTTGCTAAATGCAAACCAAGAATAAGTACCAATCACCACACCTATTGAGACAAGGAATGATCAATCAAATATACCAAATGAAAACCAAGCACACACACCAATCACCACACTTATTGAAACAAGGAATGATCAATCAAATGTACCAAATGCAAATAAAAAACACAAACCAATTGCCACACCTATTGAGATGATGAATACTCAATCAAATGTACTAAATGCAAACCAAGAACACTCACCAATATTAACACCTCCTAGAATTATCTATAAGATACCAAAGCATATAATTGACATAGACGAAAATATTTTGAAGGGTAAAAGCACAATTGAGTGTCACCTTTTGGGCTAACTCAAATCACTCGGCCCAGTTAGACTTGGTCGAGTCTAACACAGTCGAGTACATGTAGGTGCCACGCAGTGCCAAATGGTATCTACATGGGCCAGTAGACTGGGCCAAGTGGAACTCGACCGAGTCTATATGGTATTTTAAATATAAAAAAACATCTCAGGCCCCTCATTTGCACATTATTTGGCTACTCATGAGGGGCCGCCCCTAAGGGTACTCGACCCAGTAGGAATCGGCCGAGTCAGACTCGGCCCAGTCGGACTCAGCCGAGTTTACCTAGGTGGCATGTCATGTTGGCACCCAAACCTCCAAAAACACAAAAAGACTAGAATTTTGCACTTCTATTGTTCCTTTCTCTAATCAAAATAGAAAATATTAAAAAAATAAAAGTACCCTTTTTTAGATCACGGAAGTACGATTGTGGACATATAAATTTTATATTATTTCAACTACAAAACATTAAACCAATTTGCTAAAAACTACATGTAGGTATATTAAACTTTGAGAAGATGTTGATTCAAAAAAATATAGAAAAATACTAAATCAATTCAGAAAATTTTTAAAATCATATATGACACTAGAGGAGAGAGTTATCTTCAATAATATGTAATTTATTTAGTTTTTGGTATAGTTTTGATAGGGGAAAAGTGTCGGGAGACAAAAACTATTGATTTTAGGTAAGTTCGACTTTGAATACTTATAACGGGTAAACTATAGATCAAAAACACTTCTTTCTTTTTTATTGCACTAGATATACATGTCATCTAAAACATATTCTAAAATTGGAGGGAAAAACAATGTTTTACTTATACTGATTTGACAAGAAGTAAACTCCCTGTTTTGTAGTATTTTTCAGGATATGAAAAATAGACCTAAAAAATTAAAAAAAACATATTAATTTTTGCTCAAATTAATTTTTAAAAATTATAGGCATAAAATTCATCCTATTTTACACATTTCATTAGTTTACATCATCTTCAAATTCTCAACAGAAATGTGACTTTTATACCCTTGAAGTTTTTTAGTTTTGGTGATGTTAGCCTCTTCCTTTGTAAAAGGGTGAAAACTTATTGTGCTTTTACCCTGAAACATCTTAAGCTCTATTAATAAGATCTGGTTATCTTTATGTGATTTGTAGATGTTGACATCTTAGTACCATAAAGGACTTTTTTGATTTTTGTGTTAAGGTGTTAAAGCTAGAATTTTTAAGCTGATAAATGATCCTTGTTTATAGGATGGATCTTATTATGCCATGGTGGACTCTTGGTTACATGTTAGAGCTTTAGCGTGATATAGGTGCTCTTGAGATAAAATATGTTCATTTGGAACATATGGTCCTCTTTTGATGAGATGTAAGTCAAGATATTATTGATAGTTCTGTATTCTCAAGATTGGATCTTTGGTAGTGGTTTGGGATAATTTTATTGATCATGTGATGTATGATTATTGTTCATGTTACCTTTTGGTTATCATGAGGCTAAGAGCTTTATTGTTCTTGGGTATTTTTTTTGGGACAATGACTCTAATGAGCTTTCAAAAAGAAGATTAAGGAGTCTACATGTGTTTGTATACGGTAATTATTTGTCATCTTAATTATAGATAGTTTCTACTCACATGCATACGTTGTATTGGTTCCCAAATCAACATATTAGAAAGTTCTAAGATTATACTTGATTCTATGTTCAAACTTTCCACTTGATCTAGCCAACGAACATGAACAACCAAATTATGGCTGACTTCCCCTACACTTTAGGCTGTGCAGGACCTAAGCAAGTACACCTATTTTCAATTGAAGCTTTTTATAGCAGATTGTGTTCTTTATCTATCTTCTACTTCTACTTCTACACTTTTAATTCTATAATTCTCCTACTAAACTTTGATTTATTCTTTGAATAAGTTTTATCTGATAGACTAGTTCCTTCTCCTCACTTGGGCAATATAGTCATTCACTTTCAAAAGCTACATATAACTCTAAAAGATAAACTTTTAATCCTCCTTTGGATGGATTTGTCAACTATCCAACCTCCAATGCTATATAATTGTATGATATCTTCACATTTAGCCTAATTGAATTTAACTTTCCCTATGAAAGACAAATTAGACAAGACACAACAAGAAAAATGAATCTCAAATGTATCTTGATGTTCCAACTATGTAACAACACAATTTCTTCACACAGTGACTTAGAGTAGAAATTATCAACCATAAATAATTATAATAGAGAGCTGATTCAAAAATGAGATAATCCACTGCTCAATTGAAAAGAAGAAAATTGGAACTTTTATTAACTCCTCTTGAAAATATATTACATTGTGATATGATATTATATTATTAAATCTGAATGCTTATCTCTCTTTACATTTTACACCACACATATATATGTGGTTGAATATTTTTCACACCCTTTAGGGTGAAAATACACCACCCTATTAATTTTTTTTTTGAAAAAACTAATCAACTAATTAAATATTAATTACCTATCTTTCGGATTTCGATTTGGTCGGCAACCCAAAAAACCTGGTGAAAAGCTGATATTTTAACTAGAGCTTGGACATTTGATTTTCTGAACTGGGTCATTTTTAGATTTTTAATTTATGATTGTTATCATCCTTTGTTGATGCCATTTTTGTAGTATGTCAAAATTTCAACATCTCTTAAACCTTCACTCACAAAATTGTGATTGTTCCTATCACAAAGCTTCTTTCCTTAATCCTTTACATTTAAATTGAAAATAATATAATGTTGTATCCCATGTCATGTGATCTATCATCTCATAAATTATTGTGCATGGAGTTTAGGAGGCTACTTTTAGGGTTTTATCACTATATGGAACTCCAAATTTTGCCAGAAATTTAGAGCTCCAACACATTGCATTTTAAGTTAATTGATTAGAATTATACACTTCAAGCAATGCAAATTTATCCCAATCATTAATTTATTAACTTGAATATTTTAAAATTTCACATTTATTTTGATAATGTCATTATATTTTGATAATGTAATGAGTTATGTTTTTAATGAAAAAATAAGGTGTTGTGATTATGTATGTGATTTATGTGTAGACCAAATGATTTTAAAAAAAAAGCATAGTTGAATTGAGGTGTATGTTGCCATTGAAGGGTAATTAATTTGACCCAAAAGTGAAGTGTCTTTAAAGGTAGAAACAACATGGAAAACCAAAATCACACACACACAGTTTGGACTGTGACTTGACACAATTTAAATAATTTAAAATTGTACAAAATGAGTTCACATATGTGTTGTGATTCAAATGACAAGAGAAATTCCTTGTACATGATCGAAAAGGGTTAAAATGAAATATTTCAAATTTTAATAAAGAGGCAAGTGTGAGATGAAATAGTTAATTTAGTATTATGACAATATATTTTTACATTTTTGTAAATAGATGTGCATGGATTTTATTGGGCCCCCTCCTTGAGATTCAAAGAAAATTATATATCAAAAGAAAATAAATAATAAATTTAAACCTACAATATTCCAAAGGGCTAGAAATACTAAATCTAGTTTTCCTAGTTTATTTACCCAAGAACTCTTCAACAAGGTACACAAAATATTTAAAATGGGAACTCAACATCACAAAAATATACTTCTATACATCACTATTAGATTGAGTTTTATTTTATATTTTATATGTGATCTCAACACCATTTACAAATTGGCTTTTGTAATTTTAAACTATTTTTCATTTATTTTTATGATATTAAATAGGAATATAATATGTTGTATATACAATCATTAGGGTAAACACCCCTTGAAATCCATGCATGACCCTAGACCTCCTAGTCAACACACAACCCAAAACCCACTAATGATAGACTATACATAATGAATATACAACATAGAAAGTATACAACACCCAACCCTCAAAAGTAGGCATAAGATTTTCTATATATATTTCTTTGAGTGTGTGGAGAGAGAGAGAGAGAGAGAGAGTGTTTAACTAAAAATGAGAAAATAATAACCAAGTTTTAGCTTTAACTATAAAAATCTAATGTGGGAGGTAGATTGTCCTATATAGAACATAGAGGATGATAGGTCTCAAATGACTAAATTCTTATTTCGAAAATATAGTTGTCAGTAGTTTCCTTCTAAGGTGCAATAATGTCCATTGTGTGGAATGGTGACTACCAAAGGGCAAAACACTATGTGCAATGGTATTCCTAGTGGAGCGACAATCCTTTGGGTGCATGCTACTATCTCTTTTTGTGTAATTGTGTCATCTACAAAGTGTGAAGTAAAACCTAAAAATATTTCCTACGAGGATATGTGTATTTGGTGGTTGCTTCTAAGATCGACCTTAGTAAAATCATGGAGTTAACACTTTAATACTTAGCCACTTAGGATGAGTGATTTCTAGGTGCATGGGAAAAATGGTATCATGTAAAACATTACAGGTTCTAAAATAACTTTAATGGTGGATTTGTAAGTTTGGTGTGCTCATGGTATCCCTACAAGTGTGCGTTTCTATAGTCTTTAGGTACTTTGTCTTGTATCTCTTGTATTTTGTCGTGTTTCTCTATAGTCCTTAGGTAGTTTGTCTTGTATTTCTTGTATTTTGTCTCTTGATTGTGATTTGAAGACTAGTTGACATTTTGTAATCTTTTTACCGATTGTTTTTAACTATTGATTGGACTTTATTGATTTATCTTTCTTCCTTTATATAAGAAAATTAGGGTCTTTTGAAAAACTCTAACTATTACCATTAAAAAACAAAAATCTCTAATCTCAAGACAAATTTATTGAACCCTATTTACAACAATTAATCAAAGTTTGTTTTTATTTTCTATATTCCTCATTTCAAATTTCAATCTTAAATTGATATAGAAAATGTAATCATCTACTCTAAAATTATCAATCAAATCGCAATATCTTTTTGCTTGATTTTTTGTGATTTTACAGGCAATGGAGATGCAAATCATAAAGATCGAATGTTAATTTTTTTTGTAAAAATCTATTATATTTTCCACAATCCAAAAAATGTACGACTGATTATTTCACCCGCTTAGTCCATTTATTGATGTACGATTGATTGATTATTTCACCGGCTTATTTCAACATTTTTAACATCAATTTGTAGATTTGGTGGACTCATGCATAACAAAATTTGTTGCTTAATTTTAAGCAATATTCTTAAATGATATTTTAAATGAACATTTTAACAATATTTGTTGCAAATAAAATTTGAAAGCAAAATTTAGACAAACAAAAAAAAAAGGAAAAAGAATGGTAAAGAGGTAGCATTTTTCCAATAAGCAATTGCTGCTTATTTCCAAGCCCACTGCTTATTTCCAAGCCCCCTTATTTCAAAGCTTATTTTTTTAAACAACAGCTACTCCATTAAAATATGAAAAGATTCTAATTTATGATTTCCGTAATAAAATTTTCACATACGAAGCAAAAATTGTGCATTAGCAGAGCTGGATAAAGACATGGGGTAAGCGTTTGCGAAAAGATATATATTGTTATATTTTTCGAATAATTCAGTGGGTATCGAGTGCGATTCAGATAGCATGGAGAGTCTACTGGGGCAATTAGAAGCAAGGGAGTTGGCCGAAGTGATAGAATCTACTGTGATTTGCAGTTGGGGGTGTGGCAGTTGCAGTTGCTGGCGGCGGCGGAATCTGAAGCGAAGGTAGAGGAGGTCTAAAAGAAAGATGAATCCGATGATCACATGACCTTCAGCTTGTTCGACTAAAAGGATTACCAGGTATATTGCACAATGGGCCCAATGTTTTGCAGGAGGGACCAGCTTAGCGTATTTCAGATGGTATATGTCATATGAAGTTATTTTCTAGTGGTTCAAGATCATAATGGATGACGGAAAAATGCTTTTAGATTTATAACTATTTTTCAATGCTTTTACCAGATGCCATCTTTTCTAACTTTGTAAGCTCGCGAAATGTGGCCAACCCTTACGATTTGTTACCTCTTACATCAAATTTTTTAATTCTTTGAAAATACTCCCAATGTAGGAAATTTTTAATACCAAATTTTGTTTCAATGTAAGAGAAAAATACTGTGAGTCTGGTCAGCTGAGTATCATATTTAATACGGTTCAGGTTTGAGTAAATTCGGGGAAAGGTAGATTTTTTTTCTCCTCATGCGAAGTGGGTGTGACCACAACTTATTATAACATTCTTTTTCTTAATTTTGACTACAAATTGTTTTCATATTAAATAAAGAAAATAGAAAATATTTATGAACTGATGACGAATGAATTACAATTGCCTCATTATATAGAAGTCTAAGATACAAAACTAAAAAACTAAGCAATTCTCCTCCTGCGAAGCCCGAGCAATTACAACTTATTCCAACAAATTGGGAGCTGCTTCCATTTTCCTCCCTTCCGCGAGCACAAGACAAATGACAAATGCAGAAAAATAAGCCAAAAATGAGTTAGTATGGTTAGAGATCAGCAAAAAGATTGTAAGTTTTTGAGTCGAGGACAATGAATCGAAGTGCTGCCACTGCTGCTGCTACCGACAGCGCAGAGAATATGCATACGTTCGCCCAATGCCATGACATTTGCAATGTGTTGAGCTTCTTCCCCTTCACTCTGATGTACATGTGATTTGCCAACACAAAAGTTAAGGGAAAGGTACTGATTGCACCTGTTAGATTCATAAAATCTCCTAAAAATGGAAGCATTGCTGCAACAAATGTGTTGACTGTCAGGTATGTCCCTCTACCCCCCAACCTTACACACCAATTGTATACAGAATACATGCTTTCGTTGCTTCTTCCCAACCTTGTGTCCAAATATTCGTACATTGGGCTTGCAAATATCTGCAGCCACCATTGCCATGAAAAATAATGTTAATGTAACCAATTTAATCAGATCATAAACCAGAAGCTTGGAAATTTTAGTAGAAACAAACTATCTCAAGCAAAAACTATCTATTAATTTGGCCCATAAGAATGATAATGAAAGCTGTTTCTCTTGAAAAAATTGTTATCTTATTCTTCGAGCACTTCGTAGCTTTGTCAATTTCTATTTGAACACTTCATAAGAAACCTTCCGATACAATATTTTTTCCTTCATTTTGATAATGGATTGATTCAAAACATTGATGCAAACTAAATTCGCATGGTTTCTGGAGAAAAATAAATCAGTCAAACAAATTCTTAAAAAAAATAAGGATAACAGTAAAAATGACTTGAACAAGGTCAGAGAATTTAGTTAAAAGTGGTTGTCATCATTAAGTTCATCATTAAGTTCGTGAATCTTTGCATTTAAGCCACAAATGTCTGTAACATTATATCAGTTAAATAAAGAAACGTTAAATTTGCATTAAAACTTGTGAATTCAAACAAATCTCATGTATGCATGTGAAATTAAATCATTCCTGATGTTTTGAGGCTAAATGGTTAAAAAGCGGCTCAATGGCAGAAAATAACCATTAAAAGATATCCTGGTGAATACCTGGATTTTGAAAACATTTGCCAAATACCTAAACTGAAAGGTTTAGTTGATTACATGCAGGGCTATCACAGTCTGTAGAAAAGCTGCAGCATTTGCCAGAGTTTTAACCCACTTGGGCCCTTGTACACTATTAAGTAGATATGATGAAGTTGATGAACCATAGGCCCAGTACCCTGCAAAGGTAACTGCGTATAACAAGAGACTACCTCCAGTAAATTGGAACACTAGGCCTTTCTGCATGTTCTTTACATAGGGACGTTTTACTGTAGCCTGCCAGAAAACAATTAGAACAAAAAATTAATTAGGACGTATATTGTAATAGTATATGCACATATTTCTTGATTTTCTGAGAATTGCTATATTATGGAAATCAAATTTGCTTGCATTGATATCTGCCATTTGAAGTCATAATAAATAATTACACAAATGTGTTGCGAAGCAGGAGAATCTAAGTAGAATGAGTGAAAAAAAAAGGTATTTGTCTTTGAAGAGTACAAAGTTGAACTCCAACATCTGAACCCTTGGTAAACCTTCAATTAATCCCTCACAACCTACTCACTCTCCATGCAAACAAATGCTAAGTTTTTGTTTTGATAACTAAGGAGGCCCGGTACAAGCAATCCGTGACCAAAATCACCATTCAAACCAGTGCTCTCATTTTTAGGATTATAAGATAGGACTCACTAAGATAAATCAGGCAATCTGGTAAGCAGATTTGTGCATCCCCACTTGATTAGCACATGAGATGTGGTTAACACACATCGGTAAAATGCAAACATTTCATTTTAGCGAAGACATGGATGTCATAAACCATGCATACACAGTTCGAAGCCCTCCTCCAATTTGTTTGCTCCCAATTCCATTGCCATGTGTTTCAGTTTGAATTCGGATACAAATAGATCTCAATAAGCTTAAGTCAGATTCAAAAAACTGCCGCTTCATACTCACCAATAAGGCATTTATACATTCAGCAAACATCGGAATGCATGACCAGGTATTTCAATAAAGAGAAACATCTAAAGCTTATTTGAAGTTGATAAACCTTTTCTATTGGTCAAAAGGTAAGTCGTGCAAAAGTATAAATTATAGCAGCATTAAAAGATTATAAGCAAGTGGTCATATTGTTTGATCTTTGAAAGATTAGTAGCAGCATGAATTTATCAAAAGTGACTTTCCTCTTTGCTTTATTCCTAACAGAGATGAAGACAATGAGCATAAGTGTAAAAGATGGTTTCCTGCACTAGGCTTAATTATAGTAGCCTTCATTTATGGATTATAGCTGAGAGATTCTTTGAAGCACAGTCTGAAGTCTCGCCAAGTACTTGGCAAAACTCGCCGAACTCGCAAGTCTCTGAGCTGGCCAAGCCTAGTCAACCATACTCTCGAGCTGAGTCTGGCCAAATCTTGGAGAGTACCCAGTTAAGTTCCGCTCCAAGACTTTCGAGTCTTAGGCGCGTTCTCCTGAGTCTTGAGCTTGGACACCTGAACATAACAGTCATAGTGATTGAGATTTTAAATTTTGAGAGTTTGAGGGTCATATGACACGAGCAATGTTTGAATTACGACAAATTGATTTTCAAATTAAATTTTTTATTGTCTCTAAATGCATTAATTTCTTTTTTTGTTGTATTATGAAGGTTTTTTGTATTGCTGATTCTGTGCCAAGTTTGTATGTCAATTCTATGTTGAGTCCCGAGTTCGAGTCAAAATTTTGGCCGGCAAAGTCGAGTCTGAGTCCAAGTTTTCAAACTATGCTTTGAAGTGCTTCTTGTGCATTTCAGATACCAAAATCATTTACATATTCCATATTGAACAAAGGTCTGCTGATTTTTACCACAATATCTGTGCTTCAATCGTGATTAAGTCATGGGACATTTTTACATATAGATTCCAGTAAAGATGCTTGAGATAAACTTCCAGATTGATGGAGACAAATTTCTTCATGCATTGACAGTGAAGTGACTTCATGGACAGAAGATGAATATTATCTTTATGCTTCATAAAGAGACAACTAGCAAACTAACTTCCAATTATTTTCGAGACAAGAATTATAACAAATAGAAGTTCTAGTTGAACGCATTTTTTTGAGCTAACAAGCTATGAAAGCCACATTTCTTTAAAATGAAGAAAAAAACCGAGGAATGGATTTGCACAAAGCAGATATGGAATCATATTTAAATTGGAAACAATACACATTTTAGGCATACGAATAAGGGTTGCATCTTCAGCATTGTTATCATGTTTGCTAAAACCCTGACTTTCTGCTATTGAAACTGATGAGGGATTTTTAACATTTTCTTCGTTTTGATCCAACTATGACCTTGATAACGACGTCTTGTTTTAGCCCTGAAATGCGGTA
This sequence comes from Chamaecyparis obtusa, assembly GCA_027943335.1. NCBI lineage: Eukaryota > Viridiplantae > Streptophyta > Pinopsida > Cupressales > Cupressaceae > Chamaecyparis > Chamaecyparis obtusa. Next base: position 91,520 of record BSBK01008871.1, read on the forward strand.
TGCATCATAACAGCTCTTGTTGTTACAGAGCGCTGGGTTATTGTTTTCTGATGTGTACTAAACTACCAGGAACATAACTAGTTTTACCAAACAATTGATCAAGTCAGTTTATTAATTATATTTATGTGTCTGAAAAATGGATAAAAGATTTTTTCCTAAAATCTCAGAGGAAAACCGTGTTTCTCATTTAATGAGGGTTGAAATATTTAATAAGCCGCCCATCGAGTCTGAATACTATAAGTTAAATGAATTGAGAGCAACAAGAAAAACAACCCAATTGTTCGAAAACTTTATCAAGTCGAGAAGGAAGTAAATGCTGATTATTTTAAATAAGACACAAAAAAAGTATAAGCTTATAATACCTGTATTTCTGGAAGCATTCCTGTATTATATGCAAAAACAAGATTTGCTGCAGCGCCAATAGAGCTAAAAATTTTGGTTGTCTTTGTGCCATGAATCCCGTAATCCCTTGCCGGGCTATTAACACCTAAATATCAAGAGTAACAGAATATCAACATGAAGTGAAAAGCTCTTTGGTAAAGATATGATTACCTAGTAATTTAAAGTTTAAACCATTAATTTCCATCATCCAATAATTGGGAATGTTGAAAAATGACAGCAACTTTACAATGTGATCATGCATATACAAAACTCAATTTAAAAGTCAGTGTGAGAGGTACCATCTTTTATGGATAGCCCGAGTGCAATAACAATATAGATGAGACTGAGGAAAGTTGAAACACCTAGCCAGAGTCTTAAAGCTGATAGGTATGGTATGCTAAATGCAAACATACCACAAACAATCCCTGCAATTGTGATGCAGTATGGTAATTTCAACACGCCTTCACCACTGTATGAAGTATATATTGCCTGCACAGCATCAATTTGAAGCATACACACTTGCGATTTAATAATTGCTCATCACATTGTAATGAATGCATCAAATTTGATCTTATAATCACCAGCATATATGTTGATGACTGTTCCTCACGGTTTTTCTATATTGAATATTCACAAGTGATTCTTTGCAATAAATGCTGTATTTCTTTGCTATAGACTACGTGCCTTGTTCAGTTCGATCCATTTGGTGTGTGTATCTCAAATATGTTTTCAACCTGTGATCCATGCATCTTTTATCCCTTTATATTTTTGCGAATTGGGCATGGAAATGACCTTTCTTCTTTGAAGCAAGAGTCAACAGAACTAACTACTATCAAAACAAATTCAACAACTAGAAATTTGAGATCGATAATCAGACATCATGCCAAGGACTCATATTCGTAACATACAGCAGAGATGACTTAAATTTTCAAGTTTTGGGAGTAGCGGCTATCAAAAACTGGAGGTCCTAGAACTTGGGGTGTCAGGGACATTGGATACTTACCTTCAGAGCTTGCCCTGCCAAAATAATATACCCCGTGTTGATCATAAAGAGATTGATATATTGTAGAGCCCATGTAAGATAATACATTCTTCTACCTGTCAATACGAGAGGAGAAACAATTTGTAAGCAGTACACTATGAACCACAACGAAAGTGCAACATGACATTCAATAAGTACTTTTATGACAACCAAATTATTAGATACATTTAACATACATTGGGGCTGACCAATACTAAACAATTAAATCCATTGGAATTGGGTATGGTATTGTATTTTATATCTTGTAGTAAGAAGATCATATCCATTGGAATTGGCTATCGTATTGTATTTTGTATCTTGTAGGAAGAAGCCTCTTGTTTATAGTTTTGAAAATATAACTGTTGTTTTTATTTTGGGGACAACTGGAGGGTTAGTATGGTGGGCAGCTATTAAAATAATTTATAAAAGTAATATTAAATTTTAATATATAAAAATTTGTTTTGATTAGATAGGTAGGGATTTTGAAAGGGCCCCGATTCCTTGTACAGAGAGAAAGATTAAGTGTTAAGCCCAACAAAACATCAACCAGTTAGAACAGAACAGCAACAACACTACACAACAGAACAACAAAAGGCAAAACAACACTAAAAGACAAGAGCCAGCCTCAAGTCAGGGTGGCTTAAAATAGTGGTCCAAAGCTCTTTGATTGAGCACAGTGGAAGGGTTCTTCTCCCCGATTCGCATTTTCTTGAGACAAGGAGGAGGCATAAGATTGTTGGCAGATCCTTCATTAGACCTCACAGCATTATCAATTCTCAGACAGTCCATAAGAGGACTCCCTTTGTCAGAGTCAGAACTTTGGGTCTCCTGAGCAATAGGGGGAGTTTCTTCTTGATTTGTCTCCTTCCTTTTTCCAAACATAGTGCTGTTTCTTATTTTTCAAGAAAGAATTATAGCCATGGCTCACCGAATTACATGCCTTGCAAATAACTGGGGATTCTTCAAACTCAACATGCTGCACCCAATTCCCAAATTTAGAAGATTGGTAGAGCTTATTTTTTCTCCATAAGCACACAAATTCTTGCAAAAAGTAAGCATTTCTTGAACTTAGTGATCTTATACATTGGACTATACTTGTCAAAAGAATTGGCAATTATCATGAAAATCTTCCATTCCAGAACTCCAGTGGTAGCTCAAGCAATGAAACCTAGACAGGGAACAACAATTTTTCCTTCCACAAACTAAAACCAAGAGACCAATTTTGAAGGAAAAGACCATTAGAACCCAAAAACCAAGTCCCTTCATACAGAATCCTAGAACAGTCCTCTTGGCAAGAAAAGGTAAAAAGGAAAAAACCATTCAGCATAGCAAAAACCTTTACGTCGCTAGAAATTTTCCAAACTCGATGGATCGATATTATGATGTAGGAGCATTTTGGGTTCCTGAAGATCTTTCTTTGTCTTGGAGGAATTCCCTGTTAGAGGGATGCAATACCTTGTTTTGGGTAGCTTTCTGAGTTTTTGTGTTGTGATGATCTGTGGAGATCTCTGGCATGTGCGATGTTAGGGGTTTGTCCCTTGATGTTTGTGGAAGCTATGTCTAAGATTGCAGCTCTTGAGGTGGCATGGTTTGAGAGATCTTGGATGAACTGTTTCAAAGTTGGAGCTGTTTTACTTGCCGTCGGAGCCGTATTTTCCTGCAGTTTTGGTGCTGACTGCGCGTCATGGCAACCTTAATCCTTAATGAATGAGGCTTTGCACTCTTAGGGCCTTAAAGAGGACCTAAAGTACTATCTTCTCCTAAGACCGCAAGTCCTAATTCATTATGAGTAAAAAGTTATGGCCGTTTTGCTCGGGTACCTATTTTCTGGCAGTTTTCACACGAAACGTGGAGTGTTTCTTCTTGTGCAGTTCCGTGTGATGAGATGGGGCCTTGTGTGGTTAAGGACATGTTCTTGGGTCATGTGTGGACCTAAATGTAACCTCGCATTAAGTTTTGATCATTCTTGCATTAGTTTTGGTTTAATCTTCTAGACTGGATCTATATTGTAATTAAATGCCTGACTGGCCGACTTGTGGCTTAGCTGGCTATATATTGAGAGTTTGGGTTGATGTAGAGGGAGGATTATGATCATTAGATCATTAGGAAAGATGTAGAGTGTGTAGGATATGATGGAAGAGTAGAGTAGAAGCAGATTTGCAAATCTGGGAGTTTGTAGCAGAACTAGTAGCCTGCGGGCTTAGGACAACAAGAGGTTGCTTGGTGGCTTGCGAGCACAAGTTTAGATCCTATCTTGGTTGTTCCTATCAAAGGCTGCCTGTTGCAGATCTGAACTAGTTGGTAGTTCCTTGGATCTTGCGAGATCTTGCTGATACTTTGTAATTTCATTGTAATAGGCCGAAACTCGGAAGGCCTTACAGTCGGGCATGTTGAATGAAATTCTATTTTGAAACATTATCTTGTTGAATTCCGCTGTGCTTGTGTTGTTATAATTGGCAGTGTAGGCTTTGGACCATCCATTATTGGATCCTCCATCCCTGCCCTGCGTCAAGTGGTATTAGAGCTTGAAGATCTTGAGTGTGTGGACAGATCGCCGAAGGTGAGGTAGTTTGCACCAGGACCTTGGATTGAAGATGCCTCCGAGGAGAGCAGATTTGATGTGAGAGATGAAGATTTCCTTAAGTGAACAGATTGCCGAATTGAGGCAAGTTGTGAAGATGGACAGTAGATCGCCGAGTGTGGAGGCAACTGGAATCTTGCAATCAGATCGCCGAGCAGAGGCAGTTGCACTTTGAAAGGAACTTGATGGATAAGTTGGGTCAGTTTTGGCCTAAATTCAATCTACAGATTGAAGAGCTGATGAATTCTTGTTGGAAGAAAGTTGTCTGGCCGATTAAGAGGATTATTCGGAGAAGAAGACACTTTGATGTTAAGGAAGAAGTGAAGGATGACTTCGCTGAAAATGATAAAGTATGTGTTGGTTTTCATGAGCAGATGGATGGATCTGACATGAGAATTGCAGAACATCTGGTTGGGATTGATCAGATTGTTGTTGGGGAAGAGTTACTTGTTGCTGAACACCTTTGTGATGGTGGTGTTCCCGACTTGCTTTTGTTTGGTGTTGTGGTGCAGATCTTATTTGCTGGTTGTGTACTTGAATTGCTAGTTGACAGTACTGAGTCTTGTGATGAGTTGCAGAAATGGGATGCTGATGATGAGGGATTTCATATTGATGTGGATCTGACTTTGGATCTACTTGCTAGGGAGTTGGATACTCTTGTTGCTGAGATGAGTTGTGGTGATCAGTGTTATGCTGATTGGATTGTTGAGATTCATATGATCCTAATGTTTGAATGGATGAAGCATAGATGGTTGGATTTCCGATTTGTTCTCTTGTCCTTGATGAATTGGAAGCCTTTGGTGAAGATGAAGTTGATTGCAGATAATCATTTTGAGATTAAAGTATGGGACATACTTTCTATTTACCTGGGTAGTCTGATGCAGAAGCATTTTGGGTTCTTGAAGATCTTTCTTTGTCTTGGAGGAATTCCCTGTCAGAGGGATGCAATACCTTGTTTTGGGCAGCTTTCTGAGTTTCTGTGTTGTGATGATCTGTGGAGATCTTTGGCATGTGCGATGTTAGGGGTTTGTCCCTTGATGTTTGTGGAAGCTATGTCTAAGATCGCAGCCCTTGAGGTGGCACGGTTTGGGAGATCTTGGATGAACTGTTTCAAAGTTGGAGCTGTTTTACTTGCCATCGGAGCCGTATTTTCCTGCAGTTTTGGTGCTGATTGCGCATCATAGCGACCTTGATCCTTAATGAATCAGCCTTTGCGCTCTTAGGGCCTTAAAGAGGACTTAAAGTACTATCTTCTCCTAAGACCGCAAGTCCTAATTCATTATGAGTAAAAAGTTATGGCAGTTTTGCTCGGGTACCTATTTTCTGGCAGTTTTCACACGAAACGTGGAGCGTTTCTTTTTGCGCGGTTCCATGTGATGAGATGGGGCCTTGCGTGGTTAAGGACATGTTCTTGGGTCATGTGTGGACCTAAATGTAACCTCGCATTAAGTTTTGATCATTCTTGCATTAGTTTTGGTTTAATCTTCTAGACTGGATCTATATTGTAATTAAATGCCTGACTGGCCGACTTGTGGCTTAGCTGGCTATATATTGAGAGTTTGGGTTGATTTAGAGGGAGGATTATGATCATTAGATCATTAGGAAAGATGTAGAGTGTGTAGGATATGATGGAAGAGTAGAGTAGAAGCAGATTTGCAAATCTGGGAGTTTGTAACAAAACTAGTGTCCTGCGGGCTTAGGACAACAAGAGGTTGCTTGGTAGCTTGCGAGCACAAGTTTAGATCCTATCTTGGTTGTTCCTATCAAAGGTTGCCTGTTGCAGATCTGAACTAGTTGGTGGTTCCTTGGATCTTGCAAGATCTTGCTGATACTTTGTAATTTCATTGTAATAGGCCGAAACCCGGAAGGCCTTACAGTTGGGCATGTTGAATGAAATTCTATTTTGAAGCATTATCTTGTTAAATTCCACTGTGCTTGTGTTGTTATAATTGGCAGTGTAGGCTTTGGACCATCCATTATTGGAGCCTCCATCCCTACCCTGTGTCATATTAGGACAGTATCAAATTGTTGAGCGAAGCAATCGAATCATCAAGAAGAGAATCAGGAACATTAAAGTAGACCTGAACATCCTCCCTAACCATTCGCTCACTATCCCACTTAGAGAAATCAACAAAAGCCTCATCCTGTTCAGCTTCCAAAGAAATATCCCCATCCAAAAAGGCTGCAAGGGTAAGAGCAGCAACTGCAAGCTCAAAAACAACAACCAAAGTAATAGCTTCTACAACAATAGAGCTAGAAACAAAATTCAAACTCTCCAAAGGAATATCCCCATCAAGAACAACAGTAGGACATCGAACAGGAGCAGCAACTGCAGACTCACAATCAGCAACCAGATCAGCAATATCTAACACAACAGATCTTGAAGCCGGCTTCAAACTCTCCAAAGGTTTAAACTCCTCAAAAGACTTTCCCACTTTCACAATAGGAGTAAGAATATACTTGGAATCCTTATCAACAGACACAGTCACCTCAAAAATATTCTCCACACCATTTTCCTCCAACTCAATAGGAGAAAAACCCGTAGTCGCCTGAGTAAAACTTAGTTTTTTTGGTAGATTAGAAGCTTTTTGATTCAACAAGGGAGTCGACGAACGAGGAGAAGGGGAAAGAAACCCTCTTCTAAGACCAAAAATCTGGTCACCATGTTCAACTTCCAACACTAGCACCTCAACTAACTTGTTAGCTTCAATAGGAGCCTCTAAAAACATATTCATGAGGAACACATCCTCCTCATCTAGGTCATTTGGGTCATCTCCATCTAAAGAATAGAAAGAGGGGGCTCCATCATCCTCAGATACCTTAGCCTCCTTGGAATAAGAAGATTGCCAAAGGGCTTCCAAATCCTTGGAAACCCCCTCACAAAAGGAAGATCCAACAACTAGCTCTACAGCAACAGGACTGTCAAAAGCATTCTCAAAAGAATAATCCTCATCTAAGTTGTCACCATCAGCAATTGCAACATTTGAACTGCCAAAGGAAACCCTACCATTTCTCCGAGAAGAACTCCCTCGCCGAATCTCTCTGCCAAACCCCATCCCTCAAAGAAAAACTTGCTAGTAATGGCAACAATCTCCACCACGCAGCAGAACAAGCGAAACCCACACACAGTGCACAGACAGAACCAACCCCTCTCAAACACACACCATGAGAGGGCAAAAAAGGTTGCACTAAAGAAGACATGCACCACAAGAAGGGGTCTTTGGTGGACGAGTGTGCAATGGCAACACACAGGTCCAAAAAAGACGTTCTAGGGGAATCTGGAAAACGTAATGCAAAGACGCAAGGGAGAAACAAAAGCAAGAAAACAAAAAACCCCTAAAGAGAACCTACCTACACCAAGCAACAAGAAAACAACCCCACACTAAAAAAGAAGACAAAGCCCCGAACAACAGGTAGGTAATGCACAAGAACACATGAGGAGCAGTTAGGGTTTCCCCTAGTCCACAGAGGGGGGGAGCTCTGACACGCCATGCTTGCACTAATTATAAAAATATGTTAAAACAATATAAATAAATTAATACAAATTAGAATTTTAAAATAGGTATATTAACAATTTATTAATGTTATAACATATAACATTAATCATTGGATGTTGCCCCCCGAACACTGCTAGGCTTTTCTTGGTTTTTATACAACATGTTAGATTGTTTGTTGCCATTGTGGATGGGAATAGTGTTCTTGATGGGTTTCTTTTGGGGCAAGGTTTGAGATGCGGACTTCTCCTCCCTTATATGAGCTTGTTCATGATGTCAGTGAAGAGATTTATGGTCTTGTTGGAGTCCCCATGTTCACTGACAAAAATTTGCAAGATGTGTCTACCGAAAAGGTGTAGTAGCTATGTAGGAATGGGACCCCCTTTGTGAGGCTTGTGAGAATAAGCATGATATCCCTAAGCAGGTTTCCAAGGTTTCTCTCTCTGTCTAGGCCAAGTTGTAATTGGAGCTTTGAGTGAGGCAGGGGAACTTTTGTTGGTGGTGACCCAAGTGTGCCTTATGTAAAAGGTTGTGCTAAATGGACTAATAGTGTTTGGCCTTCGTGACATGTGGAAGGTTAGGAATCTTGGATAGATGTGATCAATGGTAAGAAGTAAGAACTATTCCAACCTTCTTATTTCTTGTTCTTTGGAATTGTTTTTAGCAATAAGGGCAGTCATCTTAGGATTCTTGATTTAATAGTTGAAAGATTTTACACAATTCCATAAAAGTTTAAAACACTCTTACTGGGAATTTCCTAGGTTCTAGACATGGTTAGAAGATAGGCTAAGAGAGAAGCTGAAAACTGCAGTCAATTTTTAATGGGTTCTTCTTTTTCTCCTTTTAAATGGCAAGGACCGTGTTTGGACCCTCTTCGATGGTCCTTGGTTTTCAGGGAAAACACGGTTCATCCGAAAAAACAGAAATCGGGTTTTGATATTAAGGAGAAATGCATTAACAGGTTTCTCATTGTTTTTGAGCTTGCCATTAAAGTATTAGGAGGATGCGGATAAGATGGAGTAGCTAAATATTTCAGACAACTCATTGTTTTTGATGTTGTTACCCAATCTTTAAGACATCTGTTGTATGAGAGATTCTATGTGAATGCTAACGTGGATAAGGTTTTTCATCATCAGTCATTCTGTCCTTAAATTTTGGCATTTGAGTGCAACAAATTGAGTATGAGGTCTCCACTACGGTTTCCTAGAAGTGCCACAAATCTGGTCACTCTACCTCTATTTACGCGGTCAATAGGTGTAATTCAAAATTATGGATTAAAAGGAAATGATTGAAACTAAGTTTTACCTTAACGAAAATGAAGGGTTGTTTTTCTTGGGCTAGTGGTAGATTAAAGAAGTTAGCCAAGAATCAGACAATAGAGTTATAGAGTGAGTGAGGCGTTTAGAGGGAGTTTAATAATTCTGTCTTATTAGAGTTTAATTCTTGTTTTCAAATGTTAGAATTTGTTTCGGAGAAGTTGTGAAAAGTAATAGTTCAATTTTTAATTTTGAGATAAACATGGGTCAATGAGTTTGATCCAAAAAACTACACAGTTGAATCCTGATAGCAATATTACAATAAACTTAGTTGTTTAAGTTCTCGATTCTGGTCTCCACTAACAGACCCTTCATTATAATCAAATTTTTTATATGACAAAAGATCTCAATAACTAGGAGTTCAAGAGTGGACATCCTAATAGATTTGAGTCATGAATCCTTTAACAAAACTCGACCAAATATTCATCAGAACTCTCCGCAAGACCTTGATGAATTAACTCGACAAGCTTCTGGACTCGCAAGTCCCACAAGTCTTACCTAATACTCGGCAAGTCATCAAACTATGATTAAAACACTTGAGGTTTACTCAAAACCTTAAAAAATTTATTGGTCAATTTTTTCCGTAATATCCTCTGCTGATAGGGAAGCAGGGTTAGCATAGGGTTTTGTTCTCAAGGAAGCATTTGTTTTGGGTAAGGAAATACTTAAAGACAGTTAGGCAGGCAGTTTGTAATTGCTCATCTTTTAATAATTTCAGCAGTCTTTGATGCAATTCCTGATGGCAAGTACACGTGGGAATCTGATCTGGAGCTTGGATCCATCAAAAAGCTATTCATCATTGAATACAGGGTGATTTTGTTTCGAAAAAGAAAGAGATTTTTCGAGAATGGAAAGGCAATATATAAGCGATCGATGTTTAAAACTGTACTTTTGCTAAGCAGAAGTATTCATTCAATTTATCTAGGCAATTTTCCACAAAAACTCTCTTTTATAAGATTATGGATTGGGGAAGCTTGGATTTTCAAGATATTTTTGTTGCTGTATATTGAATCTAGTTGGTTGGCAACATTCTAGATACAGAATAATTCTTCGATTCTGAGATGGGATAGTCTCCGACAAGGCTTCAACCATTTTCTAACACCTCTTAACGCTTCAGTGAATGTTAATAAATTATCTATACTAAATGCAAGAGCCCTATACTAAATAACTGGTCCAAAAGACCTCAAGGAGAAAACATTTTAGTTTTAACAGAAAAGGAGAGAACATGTAGATAGCAAAACACATTGCAAAATTTGGATAAGATGCAAGTTTGGCCAGAATAGACCTGAAAAGAGTCTTTAAGCTAAGGTAACTGACAGCAACAACCTTAAATTTTATTTATGATCCAGTGTTTTTTAAACTCCTATGTGTAGATGGCATTGACCTAAAAGGACAATTTCCTAAACTAACAATCTAATGTTGATACAGACTCTTTCTCCCACAAAAGCTAGCTTATCATTTCCGTGGAGAGAATGGTGAATGAAAGGTATGACTTAGGATTGACATTTCTCATTAGGGCACTGTAAAAGAGTAAAGAAGAAAAACAAAGAGTTGAGTAAAAAAGAAAAGAAACGTCAACAATTTTTTGTCCCAATTTACTGCATGCTTTCTCATGTATGAGAAGGAATAATTATGGGTTTTGCTTCCACTCATCTACTAATGTGTCTTTGTTAGACCGGGAGCCATTAACTACTTGGAGATCAAATAAAGGCATTAGAAAGCTTAATGAACAGAATTTGAACGGGTGAAAATTTTGTGTTAATGAATAAACCAAAGAGTGAATCCGGTAATGAATAAATAAATGAATAAGTTTATAGATAATTTTAAAAAGAAAACAGAACAATAATGGAAGAAAATAAGTTGAGGTTGCAGTTTGATAGTGGTGATGTTTGAATTTTTTTTATTTTATATAAAAATAATTCATATTATTAGTTTATTTATTTATAATGTATATTTAATATTTTTCTTTTATATTAATTAAAATTGGAGACGTATAATTGAAAGTTCACTTTTTCCCATTTCAGAATAGAATTGAATACAAAACTTAAAATTTGCAAACTTGAATAGCAGAAACTAAATACAATATTTCAAATGTCAAACTTCACCAACTAATCCTACACCCACATATATTTAGTGAATTGTGTATTGTAAAGAAGCTAAGGTGCTACAAATAGGACTGAGTTGCATCCCACCAATAGTTTGAAGTCAAATAAAACTTAATTAAATCCCAAATTTACTTATAATGAGACAGAAGATAATATATTATAAATAAAATTCAGTTACACTCTCACTGAAAGTTTGAAGTTCTACAAATTAAGTCTCATCTCTGACTTAATTAGAGTGACACACATTTGACATGTAGGATCTGAAATTTCAAATTGATTTCATCTATCAAATAAAAGTTTATCAACAATTGTAAATCTTCATCATCTATCATTTTACATTTTAGTCATTCATCAAAATTGCAAAAAATTAAGCTGAGAGGTGTAATTCCAATGGCAGCATATAGTGTCATAGCATGAGCTTCATAACCAAAATTATTAAAGAGTTCACAATCACTTTTTTAAAAATTATAATTACGAAAAAAATTAATTAAATAGATTAAAAATAACTCTTAATTATACAAACAAAATAATTTTAAAATCAAATAAAATAACTCTCCAAATAAAAATCAAATAGTCAATACAAATTTTTTAAAAAATAATTCTTAAATAAAAATAACTATACAACTTGATGTCTTAAATTTGTCTTAGACAAATGTATTTAAAATATCTAATAATTATTAAATGTATTATATTATTAGTATCTCATATCAATCAAATCAAATAGCTAAGATTTTTATAATTTAATTTTTATAAAATATTATTAATAAATTTAGTTTTTAAAATATACATTTTATATAAATAAAAATATTTTAAAAATTCTTTATTATAGGCATCATGATTACAGCTTATAAAATCTGAATTCTAATAATTTAATTTTCCCTAAATTAAACCGTTAAATACATTACAGTTGAAAAAAGAACTTTCTGTGTAAGCTATGTCAAGTTGTTGGATGATCATGCTGATTTAGTAAGCATAAATTTACCGGCCCCAGTTTGACGGTCGACCCTCCCTGCCAAACAACTTTTTGTAAACAGTTTCCAAATCTAAACTCCATTTCAACTAATTCAAATCCATCTTCTTATTTTTCAATTATATTACAAATCTTATATACAAAATAATTATAATTCTGCAGAATTTTGATAGTGCATCTAAAATTTTCCCATACGGCCATCAAATTCAAGCGTGCTCGCAAATAATGGTGCAATGTAAGGTGTTAATTCGAGAAAAGCTCGGAGTTGGACGGCATGCACAGAGTCAAGAACAGCAGTTATTAAAGGCAACTAGTCCTATTATTGCTCGCACTTATATTCAAGTTCACTTTATGTGATACTGTTTTAGATAAAAAAAGTTCATTTTATGTGACACTGTTTTAGGAAAAAAAAGTTCATTTTATGCGATACTGTTTTAGAAATGGTTAAGCACAGTCATACGACCGAAATTGTTAAATACAGTCATACGACCGTCAAATTGAAAGCGTGGCTTGTAAGGTGTAAAGTTATTCGAGAAAAGGTTGGAAATGGACGGCGTGCACACCGTCCAGAACTGCAATTATTGAAACCTCACACAGCACGTAATCAACTCGTCCTATTGTTACTCGCACACATTAAACAAGTTTTTTTTTTCTCGTACACATCGTTCTTATCCACAGTACGTCTGATTCATAAATGATTCTATGAAAAAAGTTTGGCCGTAATTGATACTATTTCCGAGCATTCAAAGTCTAAAACCTAAAAGCTGAATCTTGAAATTCCAGAAATGAAGAAAGGCTGAGACGCGTACCGTAGATATGACCAGCTAGGTCACGGTATCGAATATGCCGCTTCCCTCCCGTTTCATGGAGCCGCGCGAGGATGACATTTGCATAGAGAGAAAGGAAAGCGGCGACAATCAAGCCGATAGTGCCTGCGATCCAACCGAGGGGCACCATTATAATCCCCGAGTATCCCAACACATACGCACTGTTCACTCCCGTCGTCAGAACAAACCCTACTTGATACCACGGATCTGCAAAGCATTCCACAGACTCAAACCTGTAAAGAATCGAACAATTTTAAATTTATTTGAAATGCATTTGCTGTAGGTAGGAAGCTAAGCATACCACGACTTATGAGATGAGCCGTGCCCTCCGACGCCTCCAGATCTGCAGACGCTTTGCCTGTGTCGTTCTCATCCGGCTGCTCTGAAACTCCGTTAAATTGAGCCACGTCTGCCATTGCTGCTCTTTTTTCCCTTGAAACACAAACTCTTTTCCGTCCCTGTCTTTCTCCCGCTTGAATTTGATGGTAGTGCCACACTCTGTACTTGTAGCAGGACAACGGTTCCCCCAAAGAATGATTCTGTCGAATGTTGAATGTCGAATGAAATCATAGGCGTATCAATAGCAAAAATTTGAAGAAATTATCACCGCCATTCGATCTTCGCAATGATTGCATGCATTGTCCCAAATTCCGGGCCCAGCCATCATTTTCTGTACATTTATTTATAAATGAGGAATGGGAATAAATTGACTAACCAGGGGTTGAAATCGTGTCGAGTTTCAACACCGCAGGGCTTTTAAAAAATTACCGACATTCCTAACACTTTGTTTTATTCCCTCAAATTTTTAATTTTATTTTTTTCTTCCTTCGGCCGTGCCAGAGGCATAGGCAATAATAATAATACCATATTTGTGCTTTCTTTTTAATTTTATTGGTCAAAGAAATATTTATAAATACATTTAATAAAAACAAATAGTGGTCAAACAAATTGTCTTACTTTGGGAATGAAACTTAAGTATAGCGTGAGAAATTGTTGTTGCTTACTTTGTGCGTGTTTATCATCTATTATAGTCCTTTAGTTCCATGTTTTTAATGCTTACTTTTTATTATTTGGTATATTGGTGGGGACCTCTCACAATTTGGTATATTATTGGTCCTCTCAACAAAATTGTGTATGGTTGTGTTTGTGAGTTGGAAATTTTGTTTTTCTATTATTTAACAAGAGATGCAAAGCGTCAAAGTTCTTGTCAATTGTTTAATGAATGTGGAGATAGGTTGAGGTGAAATGAGTGGATTGATGCATTTGGAATTTTAAGTTTTTAATTTGGAGTGAGGAAAGGTTATTTTTACGAAGGAAACCTTGGTTTTTTGATACTTTAGAGCATAGAGTGAAAGTTTTTCAGTGAAAATTATTATTTGGTATTGTAGCCATAACGATTGTACACATTTTTCTATACTTGATTAGCATGCAAACATATTTATTAGAAAATGATTTAGCCTCTTTTCTAATTTTGCATAAATAGTTGGAAGGAAAACTTGTCCATCTAGCATAAATTACATTTGTCAATCATAGTACAGTTTTGGACTCTTAATGCAATTAGTTTAGTGGAGAACTTTGCAGATTTTGAGTAAAAAGAATAAAATAAACAATTAAAATTATCCAAATTAAATAAAGAGTTTGTTTCACATATTATAATGCGAAAATGACACCCAACACTACCACCTTGCTGTCATGCAATATGTTGAATGATATTAATTATCTATACATGTAAAATTTTAGTATGAAGTGCAAAAATAATTGCAAAAATAATTTTACAACCCACGGAAAGTGAGAGTGAGGTACATGTCCATTAAGTCCTAAGTGAAGCTCGTAACCAAGTATAATCAAGTGTAGAAAGTATATTCCATGCTAAGTGTTTATGAAAACAAACCAAAATGACAAACTACTTTTTAACAGTGTTTTATACAAAAATAGATAACTCAAGCATATCTTCACTCAACTTGTTACCTAAGATTTTTGCCAAAAGCATTTAAGGCATATTCTAGTGATTAAAACTAATTCTTTGCACTAATTATGTATTTGTTATTTCATTAAAAATAACACACCTTCTATAGTCTAAATGTAAATTTTTCAAGTAAAATTTTTTTAGGATTTTTATTATGATTTAGTTTTATTACTCTTTTCTATTTCTTTATTTATTATGATTTAATTATTGAATAATTTAAAGTTATTTTTGAATTTTTATTGATTTTCTTCACTTTTTTTTGAATTATTTTTTTTACAATTTTTTAAACCAAAAGTGTAATTTTAATTTGTGTCATATTGGCTTATTTCTGTTATATTATAAAATATTGAATATTTTTGAAATTTCTATTAATATATATTATATAAATATAGATTTAATATAATAACAATATAATATTTACTATTATGATTTCAATTTTGTACTCAAGTTATGAAAAGTAGTAATTAGGCCTAAATAATTAACATTGACATTAATTATAAGTAAAACTATTTTACAATTTAAATTAATTAAAATTTATATTTTATAATTATTTATAAGATTTTAAAAAAATATTATTACAACTATAATTACAATAATTTTATAATAATTTATAATTACAAAATCACTTTCAATATAAATTAAAATTAAACTTAATTATTAAATTAAATGCAAGTACTCAGTACGTGGCACTTGTTTAACTATTGGAAACACATTAATTTTTGGAAATAAAATTATTACTATAGTTAATATTTTTTTTTATAACATAAAATTTATTATTATTAAAAATATTTAAATATATAATTACAATGATAATATTTAATAATTAAAAACTATGTTTTAGAAATTTAAATAATAGTAATGTTAATACAATTTACTTAGGAGAATTTTTCTATATTATTTACATTATGCATTGGATTTCTTGGATCAAATCCGATATAATTTATTGTTATTAAAAATATTTAAATATATAATTACAATGATAATATTTAATAATAAAAAACTATGTTTAAAAAATTTAAATAATAGTAATGTTAATACATTTTAGTTAAGGGAAAGGTTTTATTGAATTTTGTGCTTAATTTGAAACACATAATATATAGAGAGAGTATGTATAAGATTAAATAAAATAATATTAGATATAATTAAAATATCATTTATATAAAATAAAATATAGTACACAATAAGATTTAAAAATATCATTTAAAAAGAAAAATATTTACATTCTATAAAATATAGTACACAATAAGATTTGAATAAAAAATTTAATATGTTTTGAAAAACTATTTGGAAAAATGTCTACAAATACAAGTATGAAATTTATAAATGACACATAAAACTTAAGTTAAAATGGTAGAGGTAATTCTTAATATTCACTATAATATTTTGTAATTAATTTTTTTCTAATTCTACAATATTAAAAACTTAGAATTTTGATAAAAAAATTACTATATATTTTTTGATATGTATTATATTAACACAATTTTAGAAACAATTCTCTAAATTGTATGTAAAAAAGGTAAAAACAATGAAAACTCAGAATATTAAATTGAGAAGGAAGGTTGAATAGTGAGAATCTAGCAGTTTCGACATATAATATTTAGATTCATTTTGCACGTGAATGCTAGGAAAACCTATTTGGTAGGGAACAAAGAAGCAAAAAATAAGAAATTATTGGTAAAAAATGTCACTAATAGCATATGAAGAATTGTAACCAATAAAACATCTTAATAACATCTATAATAGTTTATCAGGTCCATGTCAATTTCTACCAAGCAACAATGTTTTAATCCTTTAGCCGTCAATTTCTTTTGGGGTTGTTTTATTGCGAAAGGATGGACATCTATGCTGTGAAAATGACACCCAACACTGCCACCTTGCCGTCATGGATCTCCTGTGGAAATTATAATACATATTTTATGTATAATTTAAGTTAATGAATTTTGTTTTTAAATGCATCTAAGAATATGCCACATGTACTCGCTTTCCCTACACGTTTGTGCATGTTGTTTCCTGAATTGGACATGTGTTTTCCAAACAACAAGTCTTTTTGCTTGCAACAGACAGGTGGAATACAAGGAGAATAGATCGGGTAAAATTCAATTTGCATTCCAACTGAATAAAAATGATATTTTTCAAAGCCACCGTTGATGTTTAGTGCTTCTGAAAGATGAATCAAGTTGTCTGGATTTCTTGGGAGTGGACTATGTGGAAGAGGAACGGTACTCCACATGTATTCAAAGTACCCTTGGTTGGATTGTAGAGCTTTCCGAGGATTCATATGTGCAACTCCTTTGCTTTATTGCTCATCGTTGGAACAGAGGAATTCGAAGCTCTCTCCAGCATTTTTCACTTTTTAAGTTTGACAATGGCTCCTGTGGTGTGGGATGGGCAAGTTTGAGAATGGCTCTTTGCTAGCGGAAACAAAATATACATTTCGTCGGAAGAAAGAGATATTGCATGGTTGAAAAATGCAAAATGTTGGGAAGTGCTCAACGTTACAAATTCATGCTAAAAGCAACACAGATGGCCATGAAGAGCTTCAGCTTTTATGAACAGTCACAATTGCAGGAGTGACTAGATCGATATGCTAAGATCACCTATTTTTCTATTTCAAGTTTTAGTAAGCAGCTCTTCGAAGATGTTAAGGCATCTAGAAGAAAGAAATTTATAAACTGTGTGGCTCAGTTTTTGCATTTACAAGCTATTAGGAGACAATCCTTAGGTTGCAGAAGGGATTGTTAAACTATCACCTGCTTACATGAAAGCAAATGCAAGTGGAGTGACGGGGGAAACGAAAAAGGAGCTTCAGTTGTTTATGAGAAATGGGCTTCGAGCAGTGGATATTTCCCAAGCTAAAAACCCCCAATGCTCCATTGCGTGCAGTTTTCTCTCCTTTCACAGGAGATGAAGCTATTTTGCTTTTACAGTGGATTCAATCTTTGACTGAGTCCCTGCGTAAACGATTTCAATGTAGTATCATGGAAGGAAAATCGCTAAGAATCCACCGAGGGTATGAGTCTCCAAATTTATCTTTTATGTACAATAGTGAATGGTCATTGGCTGGTGTAAATTTACATGACCTTTTTATAGATTGTAGTTTGTACAAGAGGAACATGAATCAATTTGAGAGTGTCCTCCAACGGATTGGGGTGGTGGTTGATTTTGGAAATGGATGTGAAACAGTTGCTAAAATAGTCCAAATGCACACAGATTTGAAAGTCATAACAAGGCTCTACAAATATCTTCACCGTTTCCGTTGGCAGCCTAGCGAATCGAACCCTCTCAAAATTTGGATTCCACATAGTAATGGGCTTGCAAGTGAGTGGAAGGATTAAAAAATGTGTGTAGTGCATGATGACAATTGTCTCTTCCAGGTTATGACGTTGCAATCAGGTATTTTGTCAAAGAGTCTGGGCTAGTTTTCTATTTTTCAGCTTAAAAGTATTCCTTTAAAACTAAGCTTTACAAGGAAGTTTTTAAAAAAATTGAAATCAATGGCGTAAACTTGAATGCATTTTCAGAGAGAACACATTTATGGGTCTGTTGAAAATGTTTTTTTTTTTGCAGACAAAGAGCTAAGCAAGAGTGAAAAGAAACAAAAAAGTTGCTAATTGGAGCTTTTTTTGGCTAAAAAACAAAAATATTTTATTGAACTAGTCCTAAAGAACTTGAAAAGCAGGGACTCGAAGAAAGCCAAGGACAATCATACACTTAAAGCTAGAGAACACGATGACCCTGTTGATGCAATCAACAATAGTTTAAAGTATGGTTTTCATTTTACAAATTCATTTTCTATTTACTCTGTCTTTTAGACCTTATTCATTTTTTTTTAATATCCACGAATATGCAACTAGACTATGTGGGTCTATTTCTCATCCACTAGCCTGTGAAGACGACGGTAGATATTCGAGGTACCCCTATGCTTGATAAAATTTTGAACTGTAGCCCTCTCTTGTTAAATTGCAGGCTTTATAATAAATCTCAGTGCATCAATTTTTGTCTTCCTTCTGAAGCCGTGGAAGATACATAGAAAAGCAAAGAAGTAATAAAGAAATGTGCATTAATGTTAAAAATAAAGCCACAGAAATAACAATGAAAGCAATTAAACAAACTCAGAGCCGAAAAATGGCAAAAGGGTATAACTGAAACCATAACAGCTCACAAACCCTTCCCAGATTATATGAAACTGTTACAACTCACAAACCCTTCCCGAATTATAAGCAACCAACAGCGAAATTGGCTTTAACAAATGCAAGGTATTCAAATGGCTTACCTGACAATACCCGTGAAGAAAACCTAATCCCAAATGCCGACAGACTCAAGCACACAGACTGATATGCATTGCAGAGAATTTTAACATCGCTTATGGCATGGAGAAAAAAATATGAAAACAAATGTGCACTGCAGATTTTAATAACCCATTTACCACTCGAACTTGACCATTAATTTGCATTTAAGAAGTCATTTACCATTCCACTTGAACTATTAAAGTGCATTTAAGAAAAGTGTACTTCACCACTTTCTAGGTAAGATAATGGCCGACTATGAAAGTGGATTTTTTCAAATTAAACTTCTGAAAAATTATTTTTCTGCTTACTTTTATTAACCAGAGCCAATAAAATCATCAATAAATAGCATTTAAAAAATAGTTTAAATATTTCAAAATTAACAAACTTTAGCACAAAGACATAGGCTTGAAAAATACTCAAATCTCATTGGTTTACTTAAAAAAAAATTGCATCGAACGGATGCAGTAGTTTACTTGCCTTTGGCAGGAACTAATAAGGCAATGTGTTTGTTAAATAAAGGAATTAAAAGAACAGATTAAGTACATAGGTAATATATATAAGTATTTAAAGTGACAATATTAGCAATAAATAGAATGTAGTGGACATTGTTATTGAAAAAATTCTATCAATAAGTTTTTTCGTTATTTATATTTCATTTATTTAGAATTCATTGAGTTGCATATTTTCAATGCACCTAAATATAATTTTGCTAAATTAAATTTAGGGGTTTGATTGAGATGGGCCCTCAAATATTCTTAAGGCGAGATTTTGCCTCAAATAATAGGTTTTATTGGCAATTGTTGGTTGCATGATTATAGAGGACACCACCATAGCTGAAAGGAGTATTATCACAATTGAAGAAAGTATTAATGTGACCATGTGAGGCACTAGACGAGTAAGGAACATATTGTGATCATACGAGATGCTAAAACAATAAATCAAACACAAGCAGACATGGGTTCCTCTAATTCATAAAAAAAATATCGAAAATAAAAATAAAAAGTAGATGTCAAAATCTTGGGATGTCCTCCTAAACTAAAAATGTCTTAACCTTCTTCAGATGTCAAATATAACTATGTCCCTTACCCTTAACTCACATGTTTACTATTTACAAACATCCGAGCTTGTTAAGAAATATAAATTTCCTATACTAAAATTATCCTTTATTAATGTGACAATCAATTAACCTAATTTAGACCTATGACAAATCATGTAATAATTTTTGGTCCAAATCTAGAAAAATGAGAAATGAAAATTTGTTTTTATGGTCAAATAGATAATTATTTTTTTATCGCAACTTCTGAGTCATAACTCCAAATCACAACTTATATGTGTTGGTGTAATGTCCTCATTTTCAGGTTCCCTTATAATGTAGTTGTCACTGACTTTCTGGGTTTGTGTCAGCTTGTTTAGAGGGGTGAATTAATGTTAACAGCGAATTGAGATGGTTTGGATCGGGAGTCATACGATGCTTTTAGATGTTATTTTTAGCTTTTAGTTTGGGCTTCAAGATTCTTGGAGGGAATGCCTATTTAAAGTAAGTCACCAAGTTAAGTTCGTTTACCATCTTTCATTAATGAGATCACTCTTATGCAGTCAGATTTCAATTCCAATGCATTTCAACCATTGTCACTAATTAGGTTAATTATTGAGCTATATTTAATTAATTTCACTAAGATTGTCATTTCAATTAAATAATTTCTTGGGCACCTCAGTGTCATAGCTTGTTGGAAAGAGAAAAAAATTTAAATGTTGAGATGCTTAAAAGTGACTTTAAGGGTCAAAAACATTTAAAAAGTAGAGTAAATCACTTTTTAGAGTTAAAAGGCTTAATAAATTAATAAAGTGATTTAAGAGGGACTTCCTAAAAAATTCATGTTATGCCTTGCATACTCACCCCTACATTTTGTTTGCCAAATCTAGGGTCCCCCTCTTTTCTTTTCCTTTTCTTGTTTGCTTTTCCTTTTGTCTTTTTGGGATCTTAGGGCCCTCAGAGGAATCTCAAGACTTAGTTTAAAGTTCTTCTCATTCCTTGGGTCCTTAATTCTCATTTTTTCTTTATTTGCTTTGTTTTTGTTGTTTACCTCAGGATCTAAAGTCATATTCCTTTGCGATTACACATCCCCCTTTCCACTTTCACTTGCATGTTGCCTCTAGAGTCTCAAACCTTGAGGAAGGCTAAGGTTAGTTGTATTAATGTCTAGTTCACAACTCTAGTTCTATACTAGAATGTAACATGTCTAATCCTTTCATTTCTCACTTTCTCTCTAAACTTTCCATATAGATTTCCATTAGACCTCCATAACTCATCTCATCTTGATGTATACATACTCATTGATCTCTCAAAAAGCTCTTAATGTCTTTGACTACTTTCTTCTTCTTGTAAAAAGTTCAAGTTTACCTCCAGACACCCAAATTTTAACTTGCATATTGTATTCTCTTGTCTCTAAGCTATTAGATACATTCATCTCCCACACTTTTCCATATTGTTTCCATGATTTATTCAATGGAGTTCTAGACCTCTATTGAAGATTTCATCCTCATGTCTAGCCCCATAACAAAATCTCACATTCCTCATTTTTACCTCTTGAATTGCATTGAGCTTCTAGATTTACTCTTGTTCATCACAACCACTCCCTTGAACTCTCCAAGATTCCATTAATGACTAGATTTGACCCTACAACTACTCTAGTAGGCCATTTTCACCTAAAGTTTAATTGTTCATCTCAAGGGTGCAAATTTACATATAGAGTTAATAATGGATGATGAGGATTTATAATTTGTCCCTATTTTATATAGTTTATCTTGTAAATTCTTTTATTTTTACCTTATCTTGCTCACCAAGATTGTAATGATGTGTTCTTCAATTTTTTTTGCAAGCAACTAAGGAAAAGACTATCTATTTCCTCACAGATTCCATGCCATCATTAATGGTTTGAAAATGGATGTAACCAAATGAAAAATAGATTCTGGTGCACACATCTTTGAGTATCTATGAACTTCTTTAAGACTTGATTTTTATACAAAATGTAGGATTGTTGAAGTAAAAAAGCACGGTTTAAGTGCATGGTCGTGAGAGGATTATGCAAGCAAGCATGGGTGTGTGTATATATATATATAGTCAAACTTTCAATGAAAATGAGAGATGAAATTTTTTTTTCAAAGTTGAAACAAAATTAGAAGAGGTTATAAACCATTATACTTCCTCTCCAACAATAGGTTTAGGGTATTTTCTATATTGTATTTTTTTGGGTTTTCCCCCAAAGTGTAATATCATATTACAAGGTTGAATGGAATATTTTACATATGCAAATTCAACATACTTTTGAATATAACCATAAGTATTCTATGCATTTCTAAAGACCTCATTAATTTTCTTAATAACATTTTTTGGTTCAAGTAATATTTTGCCTAGTTTATTAATTGGAAGGCATCAAACCTCTTTTAAATGTTTTACAAGACATCTTATCAAAATAACAAAAGAAATATGTGATAGGAAATCGTGCATACACCTAGTCACATTTAATTCATTTCTTACATAGGCCCATGAGAGAAAAATGTAATGCATGGATCAAATAGACAAGTCACAAGATAACACAAGATATACCTGAAATCCTAAAGAGGAAAAGGCCCAACCTACAAAAGTATCCATATTGCATCTATTATCAAGCAATAAAATAATACTTGCACTTACAAAATTGCACTTCTAAAATACCAACCCTCTCTAGTGCATCCTATATGTGTTCAAGTATGAAACCACATATGCCATGCCATGCTTCATAATCACTCTTCATAAAGACTTAATAATATGATAGCCCACTCACCCATCCAACCTTAAGCATTGAACATGTGCCCTCTATGATAGACTCAAGTTTAGACAAATACAACCAAGTGGTAAGAGAAAACCATGTGTCACAAAATCAAGTGAACATGAACCATTGACCCCTCATTTACTTTTTGATATAAGAATTAGATACTTTTCCCCAATTAATTATTATTTATTTATTGCACACACAAAATAACAAACCAACGTTACAATTGGCCCCCAAATAATTGCCTCGCGTGGCTAAACATATCTAGGTCACCATAGCTTAATATCTATTTAACTACAACATTATAATTAACATTTTATGGAAGGTGTACAACACCTTATCCGAGTAATGTATAGGTTTTTTTGTGGATAACTAAGATTCAAATTGACATCCTACAAATTCATCTATCTACTTATTTACATGCACATAACCTGTCTTGTGCATGGAATCTAGAGGTGTGTTCTTTTAATTTTTATGTTTAAGGTATTATGGTGTGGTTTGTATTTGGCATTTCCCCTTGGATCATAAAATTTTTCTCTCTATTACCCTTGCTAGATAAAGGCCCCCATATTCTTTATGTTCAACCTCTCATCCCACCAACATAGATAAAATACATTAAAAAAAAACAATTTTATTTATAGATCATGTTGTTTCTATTTTATCAATAGAATATTATTAAAGGTTGACTCGAAAACATTTTTAAACTCTACATCAGTTTGCGGAGAAGGGAAAATTCACCTAACTCAAGACTAGTTAAAGTCTCTATTATCTCTATTGAGCATTCAAGGTTGTCATTAGTATCAAAGGTTATCATAGATATTGGTCGGTCACTTACATTGAGCAAATCGGTAACTAGAAGCAAGATAGACTAGTCGGTAAAGCGTACACACTGAGTATCAGACAGTTTACCGAGCACTAGCAGACACCGACATCAACAGATAGTAAACACTGAGCATCGCAGTATACACCGAGCAGTTTATACAGTGTTTACCGAGGATCATAGAAAATAGCATAGTAATATGAAATGACACATTCTTCTATGCAAATGGTTACAACAGATCAGAAAATGTTTTACCAAGATCAAGGAATATTTAATGTTATGATATTCATTAAATGCAATGTATATCTTATGTAATAGTCTGATTTAGGTCATTTTTGTACACCGTAGATCTTAGGGTTATGATTAAGTTGTGTAACCTAATTTTGTTAAAGCAGCAAAAGCAAATCACTATATAAATGTGTGTTTACATCATTTTTGGCGTGAACTGATGTGAGAACAGATAGATGAATCAAGGAGAACTTGAAGCATTTTCCTAACTTTAAGTCTATCAGTTAACAGAGTAGATTGCAGAGGATATTAGATTAAGCAGAATTAGAAAAGGCTACCGAGCGGTTCAGAGAAGATATTCATCACAGTCAAGGTGATATTTTGTCATAACTTATAGATCTATATCAGACAATTGAGTTGTCAATTAGCAGATAATTGCCTATTGCTTTCTGACAATTGTAAGAGTTTTGGATAAATCTCTTAATAGAGTAGACTTTATAGTCTTATGTAAATGTCTTAACCCAGTGCACACTTCATTAGTGTTGTTAAAATCCTATAACTAGGTAGATCTAGTTGATCTAATATGTTACTCCTAACAGGGTAAGATCACCATAAATGATCAAAACTTGTAGCCCTAACAAGCAAACCTTTTCCATCTGCAGTAGTGAAGAATTTGTGGGTGTCATCCCCATCACAGTTTTTACCTTCTAACAAGGGTTTCTGCATTACCAAAATACTTGTGTTATGTGATTGCTATTTGATTTCATGATGTTTACTTTCATAAGTTTAATGAATGATTGATACATGCAGTTATATACAAGCTATTTTGCAAAGGTTATCACTGTTTACAATCATAGATCTGAAAGGTTTACAAGTAAATTTTTTGAAGGCACTGATTCACCCCTCCCCTCTTAGTACCTATCTCTCCTAATTCCAACAATTGGTATCAGAGTGCAGTTCTCTTGTTGAACAGTTTAACCACTGAAAGGTAAAGATCTAAGTCATGGAGAGATATAAGCTCAATAAGACTATTGAGAATCAGAAGATACAAATGCAGATGTTTATTGAATAGTACAAGAAAGCCAAGGAAGGACTGAAGAAATTACTGGTTGAAAGGAAGAACCTAGCTATTCTACAAAATGAGATCGGTTACCATGAAGAATCTATTGATGAAATGTTCGAGCATATTGGATCTAGTTCTGGAAGTGTCTCTGATGGATCTGAAAGTATAATCACTGATTTTTCTGAAAAGAATCAACACTTACTTGATCAAGTGAAAGCACTAAAAATCGGTCAAGAATCTCTGATGGTGAGAATGGTAGAAATAATGAACAATGCTAGACAAGCCGAGCAAGAAAGGAATCTGGCTATTGATGACCAAAGATAGATGACTGAACAACTTCAAGCTAAAGAGAATGAAATACAGAGACTCATTGATCGTCACTTCCAAGTATCTAATCAAATGATGACTATGAATCAAGAAGTAAACTGAGTGAATGGAGAATTGTCAAGAAGACTAGAAGATGTTGCAAGACTCAGAGAGGAGAATGAGAAGCTGAGGAATGAAGTGAAAAATCAGCAGCAACAAAATGAAATGAAGAAACTGGCTGAGGATAGTTCTAAGAAGATTGATGACTTTCTGACTAATCAAAGAAGATTTGGGAGTAGAGCCGGTATAGGCTACATTGGCGAAGGAGAATCATCACAACATGCTGAACAAGTCAACAACAATCAAAATCAGAAACCTAAAGTGTTGGCATGTTATCACTATGGCAAACTGAGACATACATCTAATGTGTGTAGAAGCAAAGCACAAGGTAAACCCCCTGTCACTCCTAAGTTTAATGGATATTGTTATTACTGTGGTAAGTTTGGACATCTAGCTTATGAGTGTAGAGCTAAACAGAATGATATTGCTAAGAATACTACTGTGGAGAAAATATGCTATACTTGTAATAAACATGGACACACTGCACGAGAGTGTAAGGCTAAGATGAAGCAAGTATGGACTCCTAAGCAGAAAACACAACGAAAGCCTTATCAACCGAAGAGACAAGGTAATTCTTATGTTTGGGATTATAACACTTGGGCTAATTGTACTGCTTGTGGTAGATATGGACACATTGCAACAAATTGTTACAGAAAGAGTCGGATTGGACAATCAAGAAGCTGGACAAGCACTAGAATGGCATGTATGCACTGTCATAGGGTCGGTCATTTAAGCAAGAACTGCAGAGACCGAGCACCAGATGAAAATCATGTATTTGAGAGTGGATACACTATTGCAGATATCACGAAGTTAAGGAGCACTATGTGGAAGAAGGCATCTAATGAGAATGCTGAGTCAAGTAATGTGGTCGGTGAAACCTCATCCACTGGATTGGGTGACATCAATACCTCCACTTAACGTGATACAGGTATGTATGGAATTGAAATTTCAAAATGATCACATTTTACATATAGTTCCTTATATATGATGTACAAATACCAAATCTGCATGAATAAAGATGCACTATGATTTATGTGTTATGAGCTAACAATGTTATATAGTCAGTAAAAGAGAGATCGAGAGTTGGTTACCTGTCGGTAATCACTACACCAGGTTAACCAGGCAACAATGCAAACCGATGAAGAAATCCTATGTTAACCGAGCAAATAAATTTTTTAGTTGCCACCGAGCTGATAGCTATTTCGTACTGAAAGTTAGGTCAAGCATTTATTGCATGAAAGTTTGAGTGAGAATATAAAAAAGTCTATAAATACACGAGAAACAAAGTTCATTTTTACATTGCGATTTCGAAGAGCGAAGATTCACAGAGAAGAGTTTGAGCTAAATTTTTTTTAGAAGGATTCAAGGCTACTATAGATCGAATCGACAACACTCTTCTACAATTTTGAGTAAGTTTATTTTCTACCAAACACTTTATTTACCTGCTACTAGCCGAAACCCTAAATCGATTTATGGCATCTACATTGTCCACTAGCAAATCACAAAGTGTTGAGGAAGAAGTTAATCTAATCGTAAGGGAAAATTTTGACGAACCTAAGTTCAAGCCACATCCCAAGGTCGAAACAGAAACAGATTCAATGGGTGCTTTCTCAAGCATACCAGATAGGGTTTTATTGAAAGAAGATGTAAGAGCGTATATTCATTGCAAAATTGGAGAAGTAGGAGACTTTAAAACTGTTGCATCACATTCACTGCTCTGTGGAACAGATGGAAAATTGAAACCAAAATACAAGAAGATTATAGAATTAGGTTTATCATGTATCACATACTATCCACAATCATTCAAGATAGATTGGATCAGAATCGTATTGAGTAGGTACCATGATGGAAAATTCTAGCTAGATAAATCGATAGAGGTCACTAAGAAAATGATTAGTAGGGTTACTGGGCTCCCTACAACTAACAAGGCAAAAGCCTTCCGTAGTTCATCACGACCTCATGTTGAGAAGAACAATGGAGCACAATGGGACGGTCGGGCACTAAAGATTTCAACAATCAGAGACCCAACAATTAAGTTCGCAGCACATGTAATCAGGTATAAGATATTTCAATCGAGGAGACTCAACAGTGTACCTTGCAGCGCAGTAGACATGGTGTACAAAATTATGGAGAAAGGTCACCAGGTTGATCTTGATGAGGTACTGTTACATCAACTACAGGAAAACATGAAGACAATAAGGTCAAAGAAGTCAAACACATGTAAGTTTGGTTCACTACTTGTTTGTATGTTTTTCTTCATACAAAAGTTTGTACCTGGCATCGGTAAAGTGAACTAGACAACATATAAACCTATAACTGCACAGATTACCGAGATGGTAAATAAGTTAGGAGATAAATTGAATATAGTATTTGATACATACTTCAAAGAATTTCAGACCAAAATGCATCAAAGAAGTAGAATTCCGAGGTAATTAGTTGAAAATTTTGAGATGGACATTTGTTTTGTATTAGACATAGATCATTGTATGATAAAAGCAGTTGAACCTAGATCAAAATGGTTGGCATCGATGGGTTATGAAATGAACCATGATTTTGCATTGAAATTTATTAATGCACTGCTTGCATTACCAAAAGACCCTATTGCCACTAGGTTCGGAACATATGAAGAGGCCAAATCTAGAATCACTACAGGCATAGAGATCGGTAAAATGTCTAGAAAGGAAAAGAAGATGAGGAAAGATCTTATTGCTAGATATGGAGATGTGTTTGAAACACCTGAGGAGACACCGGTTGAATAGGCAAATGAAGGTCAGTTAATGTTAGCTGACAAGTCATATGTTAGCTGAAAAAGATCCCACGTTGATTCCTCCACCTGAAGTTCCTATGAAGAAGTAGTTACAAGTACAAGAAGGTATGAGGATAAGATCATCAACTGTAGCTTCACCACTTGAGATGAAAGAAGCAGAAAAGGTAATAAAATGAAAGGTAGCTACACCAACTAAAACTTATGCAAAGAAAGGATCCAAGGTTGCAGCTAAAGCACTAAATAAAAGGAGAAGACTGATAAGAGGTAAAGAAGACCTTGAGGATACTAAAACTGAAGATGACACAAATCAATTCAAGGTGGTCAACAACAAGGTAAAGTCAATAGACAAAGTCATTGAAGATATAATTGAGAATGTAGACCTTACTGATCTGGAAATAGGCAGATTTGACAAGATGTCAAATGAGGATCAAACCAAGATGGAAGAGGCAGTCATCCAAATGATGATAAAATTCAAGCGAGTTCCATTGGAATTTGCATGTTCATTACCGAAGGAGTTGGATGACAGGATAAATAAAAAATGGGGCTATGCACTTGAAACTAAGAAAAGAAAGAGAGAAAGATCTCTAGTTCAGGCTGCTCCACATCTAAACCTAGAAGAACTTGATGAACTCATGGCTAATCATCAATAGAGATTCGTTGTAAAGAATCGAGCCATGATGATACTGGATGAGAATGTGGCAGATGTAGAGGAGACTGGAGATGACCTATGGAGAGCAATCATTAAAGCAAAAGAACAAGTTGAGCAAAAAGCATACTTAAATCTATCTAAGAAGAGACAAAATTCCAAAGGCAAAAGGTATTTATATTGATGATGGCACAATAGAGAAGTCAAAGGATTCTGGCATATCACTTACTAAGGTAATTGATATCACTGAAGAAAAAGAAGAAGTGTCTCACAGGATGCACTGGATAAAGTAGAAATCAAAATGAAGAAGAAAACCGATGACGATGTACTCATTGAGGACATCACAAATGGTGATCCTAATGACAAGGATGATGAGGATGAAAATATTGCACCCCTAAACACTCAAGAGGAAGGAAAAGTCACTGAATGTGCATTTACATCACTACCGGGTGAGGTTCCTGTACTTGCAGAAGTAGTAGAAATTCTTTCACAGGAACAACCCGATGGCTTAGACCCCAAGCAACACAAAGACATCATAGGGGAACCAGACATTGAGAAACCTGCAGAGACAAATGAGCCTAAACAAACAGAGGCACCTTCCATTGAGACAAAGGTAACATATGAAACAAAGGAAACCAAGGTAATCCCAACCAACACCACACCTAAGGCTCTAACTCTATCTATCGAGACAATGGCTACCGAGGAGCAGAAGAAGGCAAAAAGTGTGTCAACCAGGAAGGATACTCTGAGGACTGGAGACAAGTCTCTTGTCGTTACTGAGAAGAAATCACCATTAGTATCGGAGAAGAAGAAGAAAAAGAAAGGAAAAGGGTTGGTCACCCTAGATGAAGTGATAATTATTCCTAAGTGTGACACGAGGACCCTTAGCCTTGAGGAACTAAGTAAATATGGGGAATTATGTCAAAGAAAGGGAGCACAAGAGAAGCTGAGGCAAGAAACTAAGAGAAAAGAAATTCTAACAGATGTGAGGGATATCTTACAATAGGTAGTACCTGAGGTGAATATTGATGAAGATACTCCCATCATAGATCAACTTGCTACACTTACAGAGAAGATCAATGCCCCAGATACCGATATAGACAAACAAATTGAAGAACAGGCAGAGTCAAGGATACATAATAAACTAGCAGAAAGAATAAGCCAAGAAGTGGCAATAAACAAGGTCAAATTATCTAAGGTAATAACTGAAATAAAATCAATAACCCAGTTAATTTGTACATTCTTACTGAAGCTATGCACTATGGAAACCTTCACTACTGAGATCAGTGAAAAGATAAAAGGTCTGGAAGATGAAATCAAGACCAGTGCAAATGTTGCTACAACTGAGCCAAATGCTTTCTCTAAGCACATTCACCGAGTTCAGGAACTCTGATGGTTGATAGCAGATCTCAAGAAATAGGAAGAGCACATAACCGATCAGGTCACTGAGTTACAGACAAAACTCCTGCCATACTTGAAAATTTTTGAGGCACACATTGTCAAAGCAGAGCAACTTGTTGCAACACCTGAGATTTTAGTGTTGGAGAACATATTTGACATGCATGCACAAGTCGGTCTTGAGCATATTGCTCTCACCAACTTGAAAGAGAAATGAGAAAACCTCTTGGAGTTAGTTAAGAAAACCCACCAGCATATTTTTGACAAGATGTGAGTATATTGTTTAAAATTTTTGTATTTGGCATTACTATCAAAAAGGGGGAAAGCAAATGTATATGTCATATGCCAAATAAGTACATAGATGCTACGTCTACTACATATTACCAGAAGCATGCACCGAGGGGGAGTACTTTTTTTAGAAATTTTGATAAGTATATGTATATGGTGGAGATATAAGGTATATATAGAAAATTTTGTCTATATACATTCGAGTTTTGATACTAATGCCAAAGGGGGAGATTGTTATCTCTATTGAGCATTCAAGGTTGTCATTAGTATCAAAGGTTATCATAAATATCGGTCAGTCACTTACATTGAGCAAATAGGTAACTAGAAGCAAGACAGACTAGTTGGTAAAGCGTACACACCGAGCATCAGACAGTTTACCAAGCACCCGTAGACACCGACACCGACAGACACTAAACATCGAGCGTCGTAGTATACACTGAGTAGTTTATACAGTGTTTACCGAGGATCACAGAAAATAACATAGTAATATGAAATGACACATTCTTCTATGCAAACGGTTACAACAGATCATAAAACATTTTACCAAGATCGAGGAATATTTAATGTTATGATATTCATTAAATGCAATGTATATCTTATGTAATAGTCCGATCTAGGTCATTTTTGTACACCGTAGATCTTAGGGTTATGATTAAGTTGTGTAACCTAATTTTGTTAAAGCGGCAAAAGAAGATCGCTATATAAATGTGTGTTTACATCATTTTTGGTGTGAACTGATGCGAGAACAGATAGATGAATCAAGGAGAACTTGAAGCATTTTCCTAACTTCAAGTCTATCAGTTAACAGAGCAGATTGCAGAGGATATCAGATTAAGTAGAATCAGAAAAGGCTAGCGAGCGGTTCAGAGAAGATATTCATCACAGTCAAGGTGATATTTTGTCAGAACTTATAGATCTATATCAGACAATTGAGTTGTCAATTAGCAGATAATTGCATCTTGCTTTCTAACAATTGTAATAGAGTTTTGGATAAATCTCTTAACAGAGTAGACTTAATAGTCTTATCTAAATCTCTTAACCAAGTGCACACTTCTTTAGTGTTGTTAAAATCCTATAACTAGGTAGATCTAGCTAATCTAATATGTTACTCCTAACAGGGTAAGATCACCAGAAGTGATCAAAACTTGTAGCCCTAACAGGCAAATCTTTTCTATCTGCAGTAGTGAAGAATTTGTGGGTGTCATCCCCATCACAGTTTTTACCTTCTAACAAGGGTTTCTGCATTACCAAAATACTTGTGTTATGTGATTGCTATTTGATTTCATGATGTTTACTTTCATAAGTTTAATGAATGATTGATACATGCAGTTATATACAAGCTATTTTGCAAAGGTTATCACTGTTTACAATCATAGATCTGAAAGGTTTACAAGTAAAGTTTTTGAAGGCACTGATTCACCCCTCCCCTCTTAGTACCTATCTCTCCTAATTCCAATAGTCTCAAGGGATGAACTACCCCTTGTACCACCTCACTTCAACTAGTGCTTTGGTGAGCTAGGGGATCAAGACAACTAAGTGATAAAGGAAATTAATATACTAGATTCAAGATACATGAAACTGGAATAACTACGCACCCCTCTAGATACAAATATTTTAAATATTGAAAACAAAAATGTACACTACATAGATTACATGTGAGTTTGCAAGCTCACTGCCTCAAACACCCGCATGGGTCAAGGTAAACAACATGAATACAAAATGTTGAAGTGTGGATCGCTTTCATCTTGTATGAACAAGGCACAAAGATTGAGACACAAATCTCAAAGACTAACTAAAATAATGGAAATAAATTACTCTATATTTAGCCAAAAGTATAGAAAATAACTATGCTATACAAGTAGAGACAAAATAAAAGTATGAAGGATGACGAAAAGACTTACAACCAAAGAAGATCAAGGGATCCCGAGAGAAGCTCCACTCCTTCTACCTTTGAAACCTACATACATGGAAACAAGAAAATGGTTTTGGGTCATATAGGAGCTTGTTGTAGTCAAACTATTATTTTGGTGTTTCCACCTCCATGGACAACCAGATAAACAATTGGTGATAGATTACCAAAAATGATAAAAACACAACAATATATTATGAATGATAACAAGATTATGATAATAAAACTATGATATGCTCAATGAAAATAAAATGTGAGAAGGTGAGAGACTCCTCCCCAAGATCACACATCCAAAAGCTTGATGGAGTGATGGCATGATGAGAAAGATAATAGAGATACAATGTTGTGAAGATGGAGAAATTGTATGCAAGTTGTCCCAATACAATAAGAATATGGTGAAGGGGTTGAGTAGAAGATCAAACGTGAACCAAGAAGACCATGAGTGAAGCTAGAGAAATAAATGAGGTTTAAAAATAGAATTTTAATATGGTTAGGTGGAATCTTGGTGTTAGTGGGCGGTGGTAAGAGATGTTGCACTATAGATTAGTAATTATAATGCTTAAATGGATCACTGCACATCTATAAATTTAGGGATGAGTGTGTGCTGCATGGACATCTTTGTGGTGTACACACATCCAGGGTTGACTAGGTCATATGGCGTATAATTTGAATGGAGGGTGACCAGGAAAAATGGAGGCTTGCATGGAATTTCATATTTTGGTGAAGATAGGGACATCACAAAATAGTAAATTACATAAGGGTCTAAATTTATGACATTACATTTTTCCCCCACTTTAGCAAGCATATCATATTGAGGAATGCGAGGTAAAGTAGAGAAAACTTACCCAACTTACATGAGGGTCTTTCATGATTCATCCACATAGGGTTGCCCCTAGAGGAAACCCTAAATTATCATCAGGTTGCATCTAACATGCTAGCTACGAACAAGCATTCTATATTATGAAGATAACCTGTTAGATAGAGACCATCAATCGTAATGGGTATCAAGTTGTGCTATGATAGATAGCCATACGATAGGAAAAATTTGATAGTGTGCTAATGGGAGTAAAGAAATCTAGATACTCATATGACAGGGTAGCTTTAGAAGTGCATGGATGCAAGTAGCAAAAATCTAGATAGTCACATGATATGACAACTTTGATCATGTTTAAATGAGCAGTGAAAGCTAGATAGCCGTGCGACAAGGCAAGATCTTTGATAAGATAGTAGATTAGCCTTCACAAAAGAAGACTAATAGATCAAAAAATTTAAATTTTTTGAAAACATTTTGATGTGGAGATAATGAAATAATCAAACAACCAAAAAACAAGATGTAACAAATATAATATCCCCCCTCCTTAGAATGGACCATGTTTCTTAGAGGGTAACATGAGACATTTGAAAGAGAGAGACATTATGGCATGTCAACATACAAGATATTTCAATGGAATGTCACTTCTTGATGAGTGACACATAATATCCACAACATCTAACAAGAGATAGAGGGATCTTATTAGCAAAACCTAAATGCGAGACAAAGATATATGATATAAGACTTCTTAGGGGTATTTTATCAAGGATAACTTGATTCATATCTAAAGATAAGAACATTTAGACAAAGAAAAATAAAAACTTGGGTCAACATGGAAGGGAAGGTTGAATGCTCCCAACGGTTTGCATCATTCCCAAATGTCAAAAGTCAATGCACAATAGATAGAAGAATACGATTAAAAATAAAAGAAGGTGTACAACTCTATGGAGTATAAGGGTCCTCTATAGGGGAACAACATTAACAAACAAGCACTAAGGAACACAAACATGTATGCTCTAATATACATATGTAGAAGCAACTACTTCTTTCAAAACTCATTTGCCAAAAATCCATCATCCTCCCAATATTGATCATATGGGGAGATAGGTTGATACTATAGTGGTATGGATGCTATAGTAGCCGAGATTCCCTACCAATGACCAAAGCCAACCTGATGAGGCCACTTCAACATCCTCATTCAAAAGCTCAACTGGGATGAGTGAGAGGGATTATGTGAAGATTGTCATCAATGCCAAAATCTCTTCAAATGAGTTAAAGATACAAGCTTCATAGTTGGCAAGAAACCCATGTTGATGAAAAGATGAAGAAGACACCTTGATGACCCCTAAAAAATGAGAAATGATGAACTTGGGAGAATTCGAAGATTTCTCCACTACAAGAACGAAAAATAAAAGAGGATATATTGAATAAAAATTGTGGCGATAAAACTTAGGCACAAGGCCCTACTTAAACTTCCATTTAAAGGATGGAGGGGAGACCCTCCTATCCATTTTAGTTGGCCTCAACACTCCAGAAAACCTAGGATGGAGGTTAGAGGATGGTGTCAGTATAAGTTGAGTGGACATGACTGCACAAGACACAAGTTGTGTATGAAACATGTTCAGTGGAGCATAAAAAGGTGGGATTTTTGGAAATGATGTGATCAACAAGGGCTTGATAGTCACTCTGGGCATAGAGGGAATTGAAATGGTAGAGGTGGTTGAGCGAAAGGCTAGAGTAGTAGGAATAGAAGCAAGAAAAAGGACAAGAGCAGGAGAAAGAGTAGAAAACATAGGAACCAAAGATTCTCTTTTCATGTTCACAATGACCTCGCATGCCAAGGCCTTCTCTCAGATATGATACTTATGCTCACGTGCAATTTGGTCTCAACATAAGTTCAAGCTAGGGCTAAGAGGTCTACAAGGGCCTAGTGTCATCCTACTCCATGGGTGCGATTGTCAAGTCCATTATTGACAAAGGAGGAAGCCTCGTTGATGTAGTAAGAGGTGAAATTGATGAAGCAACTACCAGTTCATGCAAGAGCACCCTTCCTCTTTTCACCTTTTCATCAACAATAGGAAGAGGGTATTCCCTTAGAGGTTGAGGGACAAGTGCTAAATGAGAAGGCACAATCCTATATGACCTCTTACCCTTGTTGTAGAGAGAAGAGTTTAAAGTATGTCTATAAGGATTGGGATGGGAAAAGGTGGGTGAACCTTGGGCTTGGACAGCATGGGTTCCTAACCTTTTTCTTCATTGGGACCATATGAGATAACAAAAGACATTTCCAAAGGTTGCAAAGTTTGAGGTAGTTGCGGAGGATTTTTATGAGGCACACACCATCGATGTGCCCCTGACAAAGAGGAACAAAAGAAAAATCACACTGAGTCATATGAGAGAACTAAACATAAGGAGAGGGGATGGGAACTATAGATTTGAAAGTTAATTCCCCAGCCTTGTACTTTTGATAGGCCAAATTTGAAGCGTCCTACCAGGGATGCAAGGGCCCTACTGAAGTAGGATAGAAATGGTCCAACAGAAGCCCCCCATGAGATACTAGGAGACGATAGCTAGTATCCTAAATTTTATGGATGTTACCATCATGGGGAAACTTAAGGCATTTGCACACATCATAAGGGACAACTCCCATTGAGACTAGCTAGGGAATGCCAATCTTAACTTTGAAGAGGTTTGATTCTAGAATGGCAATAAAAGTTGAGAAGATTGCCTTTAATCCTACCTGGAGCGTCAAGGTGGTCAAACCTAAAGGGGAAAGTGACATTGTATCATGTGCCTAGCTGGTGGTTGAACACTCATCATACCATGCATAATTAAGCCCATTTACAAAGAGAACCTCTTTATTTATAAGGTCCACACTGCATGTGGGATCAACCATAATTCCTCTAACATAGGCCCCATTGACCAATACTAAGATATAAAGAGAAGATGGCTCTCCACTATATAGTTCATCTAGAGGGGTGAATGTTATGTTCACATCACAAACCCTCTAACTAGGTGATATGATAGGAGTGATCACCACAATATCAATGAAGATACTATCACTTGAAAGGGAGGAGATGATATAGAGGACCCTAGTTCATGTCGGGCTCACCAAAATGTGGAGAAGGGAAAATTCACCAACCTCAAGACCAGTTAAAGTATCAAGGGATGAACTACCCCTTGTACCACCTCACTTCAACTAGCGCTCTAGTGAGATAGGGGATCAAGACAACTAAGAGATAAATGAGTTTAATAAACTAAGATGCAAGATACAAGATACAAGAAACTAAAATAACTATGCACTACTAACAAATAAAAATATTTTGAATATTAGAAATGAAAATGCATGCTACAGAGATTAAATGTCAAAGTCTACAAGATCACTTCCTAAGACACCCATGTAGGTCAAGTATGACAGTGCAAATGTAGGACCTCAACACAGTGTGTATTCATCCAGTACGAACAGTGCACAAATATTGAGACACAAATCTTGAATACTAACTAAAATAGCAAAAATAAAGTAGTGTAATTGCCAAAAGTATAGTAAATGACTATGTTATAAAAGTAAAGACAAAATAAAAGGATGAATGATGACGAAAAGACTTACAACCAAAGAATATTCAAGGATCCTAAGAGAAGCTTCACTCTTTCCTACAGAACTTGCACACATGGAAATGATAAAATGGTTGTGGGTTGTATAGGAGCTTGTCACAATCAAACCCCTATTTTGGTTTTTCCACCTCCACAAATAACTAGATAGACAATCGATGATTGATAACAAAACACAATAGTATAAAATAATAGATAATCAATGATAACAAGATTATGATGTGAAAAATATGATATGCTCAACAAAAATATTAATTGAGAAAGTGAGAGACTCCCCTCCAAGACCACAAAGACAAAAACTCAATGGAGTGAAGCCAAGATGAGAAATATAATGGAGATAACAGGTTGTGAAGATGGAGAAATCGTATGCAAGATGTCCAAATGCAATAAGAATATGGTAAAGGATTTGTATAGAATATTAAACATGAAGCCAGAAGACCAAGTGTGAAGCTAAAGAGACAAATGAGGTTAAAAAATGGAATTTTAAGATGGTCGGGTTGAATCTTGGCATCAGTGGGAGGTGGTAAGAGGCATTTCACTATAGGGGTGGTAGTTGTAATGCGATAATGACTCACTTTACATCTGAAAATTCATGGGACAAGTGTGCACCGAACAAACATCTCTGTGGCGTGCATGCATCTTGGGTCAACCAGGTTGCATGGCCAAGAATATAAATGGAGGGTGATAAGTTAAAATGGAGGCTTGCATGGAATTTTGTATTTCAACTGAGTAGGGACATCACATATTGGTAAATTACAGAATGGTATAAATTACATTACACAATCATTCATTTTTCTATATGAAGATGTTGAACCTTATATTATCAAGCCCGTAGTGACATACCAATAAGAGTGTTATGTGCACTAGGTATGGTTTTTTTCATGGTCGATTTTCATTTCCAATAGAATGTATTTTCATACAACACCTTAAGAATACCCCCAACGGTCTAGTAGATTCTAAGTTGAAGGATAATTTATTTATCTTAGCAAATGCATACATAGTTGTCCCTTCCTAATCATAAGTTGAAGGTATTTTTTCCCACATTTGACACACCCTTAGCATTCATGAAACAACCTAGCTTTAGGGATTTGGGAGGTGGGAACATACAACTTTGAGCACCAAGAGTGACTATTACAAATGTTATGATTTTAATGTCAAAATATCATCATTGATTGCATTGCAATTTAAAATTACATGTTATAGATATTAAAAATATGTATAACTAAATCATTTAATCATGGCATTTATAGAGGAAGAGATAGATGTCTTTCATATAATGTAATTTTTGTGATTTATATTAATGATATAGACTATCAAATGATGGAATAATAATGTCACTGAGTGTATGGGCTAGGAGAGTTTAGATGGTTTATGTTATGGGATTTGTTCTAGGGATGATCTCTATTCTATGTTATAGGCAATGTTTATATGTAACTGGAAAAGAATTATATGCCAAATTTGAGTCATATAAAGGGTTAGGTAAATTGGTTAGGGATGGTTTTTACATAATGTTGAAGGTACAACTCCTTCACAACTTAATTCATTTGACTACTTTTGTAATTTGACATTTATTTGTAGACGGGTAGGGATTGGAGGTTTTCTTTCTGGTTCTTTCCTCTATGAGCCCTTGAACTAGTTATAAAATTATAATATATTATAGTGGCTATGCCCACTTTTGCCTAAATAGTAATAATAATAATGTGATTGATAAACAACATAATGAGCGTCAACATCAATCTTCATCTTTTATAATCAAGTTTCTTTTATCTAAATAAAAATATAAGAAGTGGGCAGATTTTGTGGGGAATAATGATAAAAATAATATGATTGATTGGCCACATATTATACTCTCACCAATTAATGAGTACAACAAAAAAGGATTATTTGAAGTGGCATCCCCTAGTCTATTTCTTGATGGTTGAATAAATTTGTTATAGCAACACTCCAAGAAAATTTGATACATGATAATTAAATCTCATATGGTATTATAATATAAGATCTGAAACCATCTCAAATATTGATTATTTTTTAATTTAATTCTAAGCTAATGAAGTTGTGTTGTAGTAGCATAATTTGTTAAAAAGAATATGAAGATGGTGTACTTGTGATAAAAAAATTCAAGAAGTTTATGATGATATTCTATTTGAGTTTGTTTGATGCATTGTATATATCAACAACAAGGGAATGGAGCTAATATGCACAAATACAAAATTAAATTGCTAGATGTTATAACATAATTAGGATGTCTTACCTTTTTTTATAATTTTAAGTAATATCTAATATAAAGTGGCTTAATCTCCATTAGCTAATCCAACTAAAGAAAATAAATTATTTGTGTGTGATAGAAGTTGCAAGATAGTAGAGATTATTAGAGATTGGCCTAAATAGCTTTCAATCCTGAATAGTGACTCTTCTTGAGTATAGGTAGCTCAAGGAATCTAATCTAATATAATCTCTTGTGGTGACTTGAGGGACAAATTAGTCCCATGAAAGTTGTGTTATGGAGTGTTATTGAACCCTTGGAATCGATCATTAAATTTCCCTAGTACATGTCAAATGATTAGTTGAACAATATAATTATTATATACAATGTGATGTTATGTTATGCAATTTTAAATGTATTGATGAAAAAAAAATTTATGTTTAAGTGCATGTTTTACCCAATGTTCTAGTGGATCCTTGGTGGGGTGTTACAAATTTCATCACCCTAGGTAACAACCTCGTGTAGTATTTTATTTGGGTTGCTATATAAAAGGGGAAAAGGGTCAAAATTGGAGCTCAAACCAGTGATTATGCGTTGAGAGTATTAATTTTATACAAGATATATGGGACCATAGGAGGTTGATTAGAGGCTCAAGTGTCTCACTCCCAAATGTGTGTATGTGGATATCCATGAATTTTGACTAGATACCTTGTTTTATAAACACCTTTTTGTTTGAGTCTTGTTTCTATTTGAATGCAAGGGAGTAGCATTGTTCCCTAAAGATACTCACCATATGTATCTCCTTGAGTTGAGACTAAATTTTTTGGTTTGTATAAGATAATTACATCTTCCTCAAAGAGGGTGATTAGGCCATGCCTCCAACCTTGGGGTCCCTACATATCCTTCTCTCACAAAGACAAGAGTGTAAATCACCCCTTAAGGTGTTGTGCATTTGAGTAAAAGAAATACCAATTTGTGGGCTTGAATTCACTACAATAAGACTTGACCACAAGTTGTAAAGTATTTTTTAAGTGTCTTTTATTGTACTATACTAGTAGAGATTTAAGCTTTAAGGTACCTTGGCTATACTGTTTATTTTGTTCAAATAGTCAATAGCCAAAAAAATCTATCTTGTGTGCTTTTTGTGTGTTCACCTTGTTCAAAACACCATAAAAAATTACCAAAATTTCCAAAAAATGAGTCCAAATTGTTCAAAACAAGCCTTGAAAAAAAATGAAATTAACCACCTTCACCATTCCTAAGATACATACTTGAGGATGAGACTAATTTTTGTAGATTTACCTTTTCAGTTCCTTGAATTTTCTATGCATCCTTAGGATCATCAAAATTATTTCCTTAGATCAATATAGCATTATTTGAATTCAAAATTTGACATATTTCATTAGGCCTTACATCTTATTTTTCACTGACTTGGCCTCCATCTAAAGGCTAGGTTAGTCAATTTGTCTTTCATTAGGCTTGTACTCATTAGTCTAGTGTAAGTTTCACCAATCAATCTTTACCTAGTTACCATTACCCAAGGTCTTAAGCTCAACATTTTACAAGTCTTGGATTTATTTTCATTTTCAGTATTACATTCCAATATCCTAAAAAATCCCAAAAATATTTTCAAAATTATCACAAATACCAAAAAAATAATATAACATCTAAAAACCCAAAATAATATAGGTTTAAATTTCACATAGCTTGTGTTAAATTTACAAGATCTTCAAGTCTCATTCATGCCTCTTGTGACTAGGTCTAAAAGAAAGAAAGTAAATATGGACCCTTTTCAATTTGATGCATTGTTCAACCCCATGAGGAAATACTATGAGAGCCAAAATCTTGAGAAAATACTTGAATATCCACTACCATCACAACATCCTAATTTGTCTATAGGAACAATGAAAGTTGGTTTGACCACAGGGGAAATTAGGGAAGGATTAAAAAATCCCATGATACAAGTCATTATAGATATTGTTCTCTCCTTCAATCCCAATCGATACTTTTTATTGTTATCACAACAACCGAGCCAAACTACCTTGAGATTTTGATCTTTCTAGCATCAATGAAAATATAGATCACACTGAATTTGCAACCACATCAAATACTACAAAATCCTCAACATTTTAAATTTAACTTAAGAATCTTATTTTCAACTTTCCATCCATACCTAAGAAAAATACATCTTTCAATTTTAGTTCCTCACTCAGTGATGGAAACATGCAACCTCAAAACACCAACTCACTACCTTCAAACATCAATAGGCCACCTTCAAACTCAAATTTTGCACCTCTAAAATTCAATGTGCTACCTTTACACCCAAGTGAGCCACCTCCAAACTTTAAAAATCCATCCAATTCTACATTTTTATCATTGTCCAATCAAAAACCTTCCCTTGTCAACAATGAACCCCCTCAACAAAACACCAACCCCTTTGCAACACATTTAAAAACCAACCAAATCCCTTTAAAACCAACCATGATCAATTGAAAAATGACTTATCCTCCACCAAATCAAAACTATCTTTCCTCCACATCAAAACCAAAATACGTCTTCAAGTGGTATCACACATAACCCATGTTTTTTAAACATCTTTCAAAACACTCAACATAACCCCCAATACACCAAGTCCCCTATGCACCATAACGTTAACCCACTGGGACATCATTCACATCTTGGGTATAACCAAAATCCTATTCATATACCCCATCTAACATACCTATGTGAAATGCTTCCAATATTAAACCAACAACCTATCTATCATGGCACAAATCCCCACATTAAACCTAGGGTATCCATAAGTGATCTTTGCAACATGAAATAGAACAATTTAGTGAATCCTTTGTCTCTTTCTTACAAATAAGGAGTATTATAGCTAGCAAATCTCCATGCAAAATACCTAAGAAATATGCAATTGAAATTTTCATACAAATTTTGGTCCCTAAAATGATGTACAAATTGCAAGTCCTATGTCTCGATACATTTAAATAATTCATAGAAAAGGGTGAGAATATCAAAATAAGCCTCATTTATCAAGGACATATCAAGATCTAGATAAAGACAACCCTAGTTTTTACAATGGCAAATATAAATATGGTCACAAAACAAGAACATAGTCAATTGTGGTGTAGTGGATGCAAAGATTATCAATAATGCCAAAACTATGGTTAGCCTCCAGGAAGTTTCCTCACACCTAACACTTAAACATCAAATAATTCTCAAATTTCAAACAATGTTCAATCATCAAACACCACTCAAAATAATCCATCGAGGGGTCCTCCTAGAATCAACACAACTCCAAGATGTAAATACACACCTTGGCAGAGGCTATTGATTTTTTTTTTCAAAAACTGCTACAATCAAATGCCATCATACTTCCCAATATAAAATCTTTTGAACCTCAATTAAGTTTTCATGGTGGAATGATACTTATTTTTGCGAGTACCATAAAACCAAAGGGCACAAAACTTTCACTTGTTTCAAATTGAAAAGAATTATCCAAGATCTCATCAATCAAGGAGATGTAGGTGTTGAAAACCAAGGAACATCAATTAATGACCATGTTATTTTTAAGGACATCCTACATGATCATTGGAAGGGACATATCCCTAATAAATAAAGTAGCATCTAAGATAATTACACAAATTCAGCTTATGAGTATACTATTAATTGAATTGACCATGGTGATAATCACGTTGCGGCCCTCTCTATTAAAAATCAACATCTTGAATGCACTATAGTTACTCATCAATCCAAAGTGACTCTTCAAAGAGCCACTCTTAAAGCTCAATGATCCAATCA
Source organism: Chamaecyparis obtusa (assembly GCA_027943335.1). Classification (NCBI taxonomy): domain Eukaryota; kingdom Viridiplantae; phylum Streptophyta; class Pinopsida; order Cupressales; family Cupressaceae; genus Chamaecyparis; species Chamaecyparis obtusa. Next base: position 134,254 of record BSBK01008871.1, read on the forward strand.
ATATAGCCTATGAGGTCATTTGGGAAAATCTCCAGAGTATATATCCATACTTGAGCTTTTATGAATATTTGTACCTTAAAATTGGTAAAATCATGGGGATATTATGAGAGTGCTATATATATTGCAAATAATGATGTTATTAAGGCCCATTATGGTGTCAAACATTTGTCTAAATGAGTGGCAATTCTTCCTATTAAAATTAGCTTTTCAATACATGCAACAACATGTCAAGTTTTGCACCTTGATCTTGGGTAAAACCTTTGACTTGATCACACTTGAATTAAGGTCATGAAATCCATACCCTCCACTTTCCATCAATGTTTAAAGTTTCCATTTTAATTAGGTAAATTTGTGCAATCCTTGGTCATCTTGATCCATTTAGTATTTCAATAACTTAAGTGGGACACCTATGTACCAAGTACAACATTCAAGCTAGATCATTTTCCTCACTCCTTACATTAATCCAAATCTATCTGCCAAGTCATCCATCACTCCCACATCCAAATCTAATATTAGGGCTCAATTTTTCAACAAAGTGTGTGGTGAATATGATATGAGCAATTCCCTTTTCATTAGGAAATTATTGCCTTCTCCTAAGTTGAAGACCTCAACAAATAGATTTATCTCGTATAATTTTTATTCATTGCAAGCCTACTACCTTTATAAAATGGGGTGACCTAAACAAGGAAGATATTTAAGTGGTCATATCTCAATGGCTCTATAAAGATGATGAAGAAAAATAAAATTTAAAGCTTCCCGAAGAACAATATAGAGAGGTATTTACCAACATGGAGAAAAGGTATATGATGGACACAATGGCTTAGGAGCTCAAAAACAAGATATCAAAGAGCCATATCAGCCTAATAAATTTCCAAACAACAAAGGACTAGGGTGTGGACCATTGGTAGTTCTTGGTCATAGTACTAAGTTTCCTTCTAGTGAGGACATTAATGCTTCTAACCAAGTCAAGGTGTCTAACAAGGGTATGGAAATAGACTCCATTTAATAGGGATGGGGGTCCAATGTCTCTTATGAAAATAAACATATAATAGGCCATTACTAGATTTACTCATTTTAGGACCACGATGATTCATCTATATTTACCTTAACGGTTGTTTTTCTTGCCCCCACATAAACTAATCATACCATTTTAGTTCACCTAGACATTTTTTATTACGATCAACAAGGACCACTGAGTTTGGATTCATTTAAAAAATGATGATTCTATTGCTAAATTCAAGGAACTTAGAGAAAATACACCATTGGGAGATCATAAAGTAGGGTTTGTAATAGATCTTGATATTGTAACATACATTGGAGAGTGTGCCAATACTTCTAGTCACAAAAAAAAGTAAAAATAAAAAATGTGTCATCTACTAAAATTTGAAAGGAACTTTTAGCACTCAAAAAGTAAAAATAAAGGACATATTTGAAGATGAAAACATCTATAAGGTTCCTTAGGATTGAATTCTTGATCTAAACTCCCCATTAATCAAGAGAAATACTCTTTTTGTTGAGTAAATAGAAAATAATAATTTGAATACACCAAAAAATCCTAAGATCATACATTTTCTAATCTTTTTCACAAAAAGGAGAAACAACATTTTATTGCATTCTTTAAAGAGAGACAATATAAATTGGTATTTCCCTATGCTAATATTCCTGGACTTGATCCCAAGATAATCTTACATCATCACACAGTTCCTCCTGAGGCTAAGTCCATCAACTAGAAGTTGATAAAGATGCATTCCTATATTTCTCTATTAGTCCAAGTTGAACTTCAAAAGTTATTAGATGTTAGATTCGTTAGACCTATTGATAATGTAGAATGAATTTCAAATTTGGCGCCTATTACTAAACCAACTCGGTGCATCTACATATATACTAATTTCATAGATCTAAAGTGATATTTTACTAAGATGACTTTCTATTACCCAATATTGATATTGTAGTAGATCTCATAGGACATGAGATTTTATCATTAATGGATGGTTTCTCTAGATATAATCAAATCAATATTTTGCATAAAGATCAACATAATACTACCCTTACTTACTCTTGGGAACCTTATTTTAATTGGAATGTGGTGCACTTTGGTCCCAAGAATATTGAGGCTATGTATCAAAGAACTATGAGTAAAATCTTGCATGACATGATGCATACACTTATGAAAGACTATGCTAATGAGATGTTGGATAATCTTTTGAAAGAGAAGGAAACCTTTTTGTACTTGATAATATTTACACTAGGTTAGAAAAGCAAAAGATTATATTGAACCCTAAAAAGTGTCTTTTGTGTCAATAGTGCCTTGGGAAAGAAACATGGTGAAAATGTGAGAAACAGGTGTCATGTGTAGCAAGTTAGGATCTTCCATATATCATAATTATATCTAGTCTTCCATTATAAGAAATCTATCATTTCCATAGAAGACATCCATCACATTCATAATAAACCCTCCCACATTGTGGCCTGGTGATTTTTAGTGTTTGGTTTCAACCTCTCATGCCTTTCCAAAATCAATTCAGTGATCATTCCTACCATCAAAAGATATTATCTTCCAAAATTGTTGGTACTCTATGGACCTAAGAGAAATTTATGCAAATGTGATATTCCTATCTCCTTGATCACATAATTTTATGTCACAAACTATCCTACCTACTTAATTATCACATTAAAATTACACTTGCACCATCCCTATAATCAGCATCACAATCTGTAATAATTTGTCCCTTTGATAAGACAATAATATGTTAAGTTAAAATAAGCATTGCATTACAACACCTTCATCACAAGAAAAATTTCTAGATTATCATCTAGCCTAAACTAATCAATTTCCTAATAAAACTTATCTATCTCAACCACACTACTAATATTTACAGATACATCAGCCCTAGAATAGGCACCCCATGAAATAATCAATATTATTTTCAACTACAATCCTATTAAACAATCAATTTTTAATCAATTGCAATACTATTAAAAATCATCATTTTATCAAGTATGATTCTATCAAACAATCAACATTTTATTCAAACATCAACACATCCATCCCTATCCTATGTAAAGAAATCATCTTTGGCAAATAGATCTAAATGACTAATAACTCATTTGGTCAACAAGTTTCTCTTTTTGATATTTTTTCACGTCATGTTACTATTCTCCTCAAGGATATCCACAAGTGATTAGAGAATCTAGGATGGTACATTGGAATGGTTTTGTGTATGTTTTATTTGTGAGATGTTTTCATGAATTTTAGGGCAAGTATTCTTGGTTTATATGTGAATTAAACATCATTTAACACTTTTTACATAGGGCTTATCATGCTTTGTGACTATCACACATATCTAGATCATATATACTCATACCTTAGAATAGATGGGAAAATTCCTCACTTGTAAGATGTTTGTACATGCAAAGTGCCATCAATATTTCCTTGGTCTTTTCCATAAATATTTGTCAAAAATTAAATAATCCACTTACAAAGAAATCTTACTATCTATGTCCATCCAACTCTCTCTATTCTACCTACAACATCACTTTCTAATTCTATTCTAGTTCTATCTACCTTTAATATACTCATCTTTCCTAGGGTCAGTCTAACTTTCTTCACTTCTTACTAATTTTTATTTTGGTATTATTCCTATATCATGACACATGAAAATAATCATATAAAACATGTTTGCATCTAGAATCATGTTAGTACATCATCACATATAAGATCACAATCATGCATCTCATAGCATAAGAAAATCCATATGCATTAGGTCATACATCCATCATGTGGTATAATTCATTTGCATTATTAAACCATATATACATTTGTATATGATGAAAATCCACCTATTAAGAACAAGTTCAAACATGAAAATTTTAATGATAAAGAGCATATTCAAATATATTTTAGCATGTTCATAAACTTATAAAAACACTTATTTTACCACAACCTCCGATGAGCAATAAGCAAGTGCACCCAATACTTGCTTGATTTCAGCTCTTAGAGATATTTGTGGGTGTGCTCTCCCAACACAAGTATAGATCCCACTAAAATGCAAGTATAATGAAGATTTGAGATGCTCAAGAAGAAGCTATAGAAGCAACTCTCAAGCACTCAAATACAAGAGGCCAAAGAAGCTCAAGGAGGAGCTATGAAAACAATCCTCAAGCTCAATGGCATGCAAGTAACAAGAACTAATGAAGCTAAATCTACAATGAAAATATAACAACTACCAAATGGTTAGCAAAACTCTAAAAATCTAAGCATATACTAGCATAATAACTCTAATGCAAAAATGAATGAATTTTGCTTGAGACAAGGGTCCTATTTATAGAATTTTGGAGGGCTGGGGTGAGGTGGTATCTATGTGGAATCCACATAGGTGCCACCAAGGAGACACATAAGTCATGCAAAGTCCAAGACTTTCTCACACATGTGTGAGCAACTTGGGATGTGAAAGGTCAATGTGTACTTCAAGTACATGTGTAAGTGAAAAAGTCTATTTTCACCATTTTAGAATGTGTAAGAAGTGTCATAAAATGTAAAAAGCCTTGTTTGTGCAAATTTTAGCAATTTTTGAAAAGGGTCATTTTTGGAAATTTGCTCACACGTGTGAGAAAATAATTAGGACTAATGGATGTAGGAATCTAAAAATTAGCCTAATTAACGTTAGTTAATTAGTGAGTAGGCTTATTAGATAGAAAGTGATGTGTATAGGATAGCATCTAGGCTGGATTTAGGATTAAATTAAATTTAGTTAAATTTAATCATGGTTTAGTAGAAATAAAGAATGTGAGGGGATTAAATAAATTAAAAAATTATTTTAAAATGGGACTATAGAGGAACATGTATTAAATTAAATTTAATATATTATGAAAGGTAATATTTAAATTTAATTCAAATACTATAATTAGTGAATTTATTTAATTAAATAAATTTAATTAAATAAATAGATGAATTTAACAAATATAATTAATTAAAAATTAACTATAATGTTATTTAAGGTCATTAATTAAATTAAATTTAACTAATTGTAAAATGACAAATTTAGGTGTCTACATTTTGTCCCTCTTTGATGCGGTGTCAAAAATGACATTGCGTCAAAGAAAAGAAAACATAGATGCCCCAGAGGAAAAAAGGGACCTAAAAGGTGCATAGAGGAAAAGTCAATAGGAGGATGTGCCCCCTTGGGAAAATAGGCTAAAATAAAAAATTTGGCCAATTTTCACGAAAAAGAAGGGAAAAAGACTTTGCATGACTTATTGGGAAAAAAGGGGAGGAAAAAGAAAAAGGAAAAATAAAGGGTCAAAAAGACCCTCTCCCTTTTTTGAAAAAAGGAACCCCTTGTAAAAAGGGGAAAAGGGGGAAAAGGGATTCATTTTTACCCCTAAAGAGAAGGAAAAAAGAAGAGAGGAGAGGAGAAGGAAGAATGGCTAGATGATGAGATAGGATGCAGCTAGGTGAGTGGGTGCGGGTCTATTAGTGAGTAGTTGACATGGGTGATTTGATAAGTGCTTGAGCTCAACTTTGTCATTTTTAGCATTTTAGATCTATTAGCATGTTTTGTTTTAGGGTTTTTGGGCGGGTTTTGAAAATGGTCAGGGGGGAAAATGGATGCAAGGGGGGAACAAAGGCAAGGTGAAAGTGTCGATTGATGGCTCTACCTACCTGATAGGTGGGCACCGCTACCTACAGGCGGTGCCACCCATCGGCCAAGGGGTGACTCTGTTCATCGGGCGTAGCCATCGATCGCCAGACAAGCGGCTCTGCCCGAAAGGTTTGGGTGTAGCTGTTCATCCTTTGACAGGTGGCTCCACCTGGGAGGCTTGAGCATAGCCACCCATCCTTCGACGGGTGGCTCCACTTGGGAAGTGCAGGCGTAGCTACTTGTCCTTCAATGGGCAATTCTGCATGGGAAGTGCGGGCATAGCCGCCCATCCTTGGATGGGTGGCTCCGCCCGAGGATCTCAGGCATAGCCACCCGTTGCCTAACGGGTGGCTCCATCGCCCAAGGGGGGCACAACCATCCACCACCCAAGGGTGGGGGGACCTGCCCACCGAAAAAGAGGGGGGAGACCCGCCAAAGGGTAGCTTCCTGCTGAAAAAAGGGGGGAGCCTGCGTGCATGGGACAAAAGTCAGGGTTATGGAAGGGGGGGGCAATTTGAGGGTAGGGATAAGGGAAATGGAGGAAAAATGGAGACTGATGAATGTGTGTTGGGTAACTTTGATGCAGGAGTTGGACTATTGGATTTGCTCGAAAGAGCGATGGCTAGACACGATGATGCTGTGAGAGGAGCTGACTGAGGCAGAGTGGGGACAGGTGACTTTATGTGGCCTACATCATGTGCATGAGTGGCCAAGCCTGAGAGTGCATAATGCACTGATAATAACATTGATTGAGAGATGACACTCAAATACATCGAGTTTCCATTTACCAACCGGGGAGGCAACAGTGACATTGCTGGACGTGTGGAGGATTCTGCGGATACCGATTCAGGGGGAGATGGCTGAGTATCAGTTTGAGAGGGCAGAGTAGTTCATGGAGGAGAACTTTAGATGACGGGCATACCAGTTACTGATTGATAGGTAGTGGATGTCATGGCAAGGAGGGATGGAGGCAGGATTGTCTCGGTTAGCATTGTACTTGGCCAGATTGGTAGGAGGGAGGCTGATGTTGGACCACTCAAGACATGGGTTTCCCATTGGATGGGTGAGGGTGCTGAGCCAGATGCTAGAGGAGGATGGTATAGAGTTTTTTTGGGGATATAATTTTTTAGCATAGGTATATTATGACCTTCATATGTGTGTATACTGTACTCAGTGGATGATGGGACCGGGAGTTACACTGCTGCTAGTCTAGGCATGGGAGCATATTGCAGTGGTACTACCACTGCAAGGAGAGGGCCGATGACAACCTTATGAGCCTTTTGCATGTCAGTACCAATCTCTCTTAACATGGAGATGTGAGATCAGTGGAGACCTGATGGATGATATTAGATAAGATGATATGGTTCAAGTGGACATCGTACAGAGGGTGTGAGGCATGGGGGTACTAGGATGAGAAAGCAGGGAGAGAGGATGGTGCTCTGGATGTAGAGTACTTAGGATATGTGCAGACAGATTGTTGGCTGATTGGGAGGATGATTTTTTAGATAGTGAGATACATGCCTTCTCGAGTATGCAGATAGTTTGGTTTGAGGTAGGGTATAGTGCCAGACAGTTATCCACATCCAATCATCTTGAGGGAGATTGGGTCAGTATGGGGCATCGGAGTAGATCTCCAGAATGCCAGGAGTAGCCAAAAAAGTATGTAGCCAATACCATGGACAGTAGCCCAGAGATAGGTGGTAGATGCAAGGGTGACAACTGAGTATGCATCTTGGTGGGAGAGGTAGAGGCTGACGAGGCTGATAGAGCCAGTAGCAGGAGAGGTTAGAGAGAAGACAGAGTCAAAGATAGAGTCTAAGGATGAGGATGAGGAGGAGGATGAGGAGGATGATGAGGAGAGACCAAAAATAGTGCCAAGAGTCAGGTTTGGGGCACATAGGTAGGAGACAGAGCGTCAGAGAGGGATAGTACAGAGACCAGTGACAGGTGGTCCTGCATAGGCGGTGCAGAGGGAGCGAGAAGAGGCAGCCTAGGAGCCATTGTCAGAGGATGAGGAGATGGGGCTAGGAGGATCAAGAGGAGATGAGAGGCAAGGCAATCAGGAGAAGGGAGACATCTTACAGGCAAAGGTGAGACTGTTAGAGGCTTTGGTGGCAACAGAGAGGGATAGAGCAGCCAGGGCAGAGGCCTCCAGGGTGGTAGAGAGAGAGAGCAGGGGCTCAAATGGAGGCTATGTGATGAGAGTTAAGCATACTATAGAGTCGAGTGGGTACAGGGTAGATTACCAGGATAGGAGCTGACATCAGGACAGAGGGGATGACGGGGGAGGTAGCCCAATTGTTGGGCCAGATGGAGGAGATATAGAGATAGGAAGTCATTCGCACCCAAAAACTGACAGAGGACAGGGATATGTGATAGAGACGGGTAGAGCCTTACTAAGGGGAGCGGGAGTTTTTGAGACAAGGAGCGACAATGGTGGGTGTAGGGCAGTTAGTGACAGGCATGATGGATGCATAGCGAGAGGCATCGAGGATGGGGAGAGAGGTAACCTTTTATATAGCCCTTTATCATCAGGCATTACCTCTAGAGCAAAGACATCCACCTTATTTAGAGTGAGCGGTATCATAGAGGACTCGAGGGGTGTCATCAAGATTAGTAGCTAGGCCACCAAGAGAAAGGAAAATAGGTGGTGACAGTGGGAGATGAGCAGAGAGATCTACTCCATGAGGTGGACAGGGGGGATTTAGGATGATAGGGACATCTTCCAGTAGTTATGAGATCTAGTTGATTATACAGGATACATTTTTTGTGGATTTTTAGATGAGATGCATATGCATAGTAGTACTGAGGTGCCCGATGTATCATTTTTGATGTACCATGATATATATATATATATATATATATATATATATATATATATATATATATATATATATATATATATATATATATATATATATATATATATATATATATATATATATATATATATATATATATATATATATATATATATTTGTGGTGTTATTTCATGAGTTTATTTGATGGATAATGAGATGATGCATAGTACTATATTATGATACTGACATGTGTGATGCAGGATGTGTGTGAAATGTGTACTATATGATGTGCAAAGTTTATATGAATGGATATTTTATTATGCATATGTGATGTTTATGAATGTGCAATGCGTAGATAATGATTAATGGTTAAATAAATATATTTGACATGCAATGTGTATGTGATTATTAATGAGATATATTTGACATGCAACGTGTATTTAATGATGAATGATTAATGATATATATATATACAACATGTTTTTTTAATGATTAAAGAATAAAGAGATATATTTGACATGCAATGGTAGCTAAATGATCTTAACTAAATGAGGTAGAATGCAATGGAATGAGCTAGTGCCACTTTATTATTATGATGTTTTTGTTTGTGTATCTGATATAACCAATAGGATCAACTGAACCACTAGAGAAGAGGAATGAGAAGATGAATAAACAAGACCCTTGTCTCAAACAAAAATGCAGAAAAGAAACAAACTGAAATGCAACCTGACTACATGATTTAGTGGGATAACTTGTGTTTATGTTAGAGAGCACACCCTAGTTTGATATTGCAATAGGAGGTATGCATCATGTGTCATAAAAACATAGATTACATTGTTCCATTGCGTGGACTAGACTATCAGATAACTATAGAAACAGAGATGTAGATTTTCAAACTATGATAGAACCTATGACATATACTCATTGGAGAGGTCTGGGCACACTTAGGTCTTTTAAGGGACATAAGTATGCTAACATACACATAATCATAACTGGGAAACCAAAAAATGTTCCTAAAGTATCGACAAATAGATCATACCGCAATCGACACTTGTATCATATTTCACCGGTCACAATGCACCAAGATATGGAAGATCGAGGTAATTGTGAGTAGGTTCTATTGATACAAAAAGATAAAATCAACAAAGAAGGCCTCTTGACCAAGTGGTCATTCAGTCCATAGTTCTTTCCATGAACGGGATAAGATTGATGATATTGATTCGAATCGACTGAGGAAGGACACATCCTATAGGGCAAAGATTGATTTTTTGAAATGGAAATTCGCTGGCAATAGATGTGAAAGGAACATTAACTCATAGATTTGATTTCAATGTTAATGTTGATAAGCACTTTTGTGATCACTATGTATGGGAAAAGCTCAGTGTGATGGGGTTAAGCTCAGCGTGTTGGGAATTTGGGGGTAGATCCTTATGGCTATGCAGGAAGCGACGACCAAAAACTAGGACTAGGATGAGAATGGATATGTACAATGGATAGGGAGACAATGGATCTAAATCTATTATCATGGTGCCTGAGACAAGTTTTCACCATAATACTTACCCAGAGTGCTTGTTTTCCAAGTTTTCACTTTTGGATGAATGCTTCTTTTTTTTTTTTTTTGTGTAAGGTGCCTGTTTACTAGGTGTGTACCAAACAATGATTTTTTTAGGAACATTACCTTCTTTTTAGGATTTTTGGCTTTTCTAATGTTTAGGATTTCTTCAAGATCTCTTTCTAGTTTTTAGGATTTTTTCAAGATCTCTTTCTAATTTTTAGGATTTTTTCAGGATCTCTTTTTGATTTTTAGGATTTTTTGCTGAATAACACTATACAAGAATTGAATGTTGAGTTATGCATAAAATCATTTCAAATGTAGGATATTTATAGGATCAGGGAGTGGATCTCCCTCAGGTGTTGCAATCTGATATGCCCTAGAACCAAATTTAGTAGTAATAACAAGTGGGCCCAACCAATTGGGTTCAAACTTCCCTTTCTTTTCTCGATTTTGGAGATTCTTCATGTTATGCTGCAAGACCAAATCACCTATATCAAACTCACAGGGTTTGATCTTCTTGTTGAAATGTAAGCGTAGGCATTTTTGATACACATAGAGGTGGTTAAGGGCATTGAGGCATCTCTCATCAAGGAGTTGTAGCTCTTGCAAGCAGGCAACCCTATATTCTTCTTCAGACATCAGGTTCTTGAGAGAAATCCTGAGGGAAGGGAGCTCAATTTCAATGGATAAGACAACCTAAGAACCATAGACAAGGGAAAATGGAGTGGCGCCAGTGGGAGTACAGATGGAGGTGTGGTAGGCCCAGAGGGTGGGATTGAGTTGTAGGTGCCAATCACAGCCAGCGTCATCGACAATATTTTTGAGGATTTTTAAGATGGTTTTATTTGTAGCCTCAGCTTGACCATTGCCTTGTGGGAAATACTTGGAGGAACAATGCTGGGTAATGCCAAATTTCTTGCAAAGGTCAGAGACATCCTGATTTTTGAAGGGTGTTCCATTATCATTATGGATATCTTCAGGGATGCCATAGCAACAAATGATATAATTCAGGATAAACTTGGAAATTTTCTTACTAGTTGTATAGGTGAGGGGGATTGCTTCAACCCATTTGGTAAAGTATTCAGTGGCGGCTAGGATATACTTGTGACCACCTACAGAGTTTGGAAATATCTGGCCCACAAGGTCAAAATCCCAGCGGGAGAAAGGCCAAGGTGTGATGGTGGGTTGGAGGGATTGAGCAAGAGCGTGTATCAAATCGCCATGCTGCTGACAATGAACACACTTTTTCACATAATGATAGGCATCATGTTCCATTGTCGGCCAATAGTATCCAGTGCAGAGCAAATTCTTTGCTAAAGTGAGACCACTAGAATGGGCCCTACAGATTCCTTAATGCACCTCTTCCAAGGTTGTGTGTGCTTCCTCTGAATTCAAACATCGAAGAAGAGTTCCATCAAAGTTTTTATAAAAAGAGTGTCTCCAAGGATTGTGTAATAAGAAGTTCGACAGATGAAAGTTTTTTGTTGGTTAGGCATAAGCATGAGGGGAATGGTTTTATCATGAAGACAGGAAAGGATTTCTTGATACTAAGGTAATTCGGGACCAACAATTTCACACACCATCTCAAAATCTGACTGGTCATAGGCAGGGACCATAAGATTCTTGACAAGAAATTCACATCGTGTGCTTGTTTTTGGCATAGATATTAGTGAAGCAATGGTAGTCATGGCATCTACTGCTTTAGTTTTTTCTCTTGGGATTTGCTGGAAAATGATGCTTGCAAAATATTGTTTGAGGTCTTCAACCATGCATCGATAAGGGAGCAATTTGTCATCCTTGGTGTGAAATTCATCATTGACTTGTTTGATAACTAATTGGGAGTCACCAAAAACAAGCAAACTTGTGATCTTCCATTTGACAGCTTGGCAAAGCCCTGTGACCAAGGCCTCATATTATGCTATGTTGTTCATGCAAGCAAATGTAAGTTTATAGGATTTAGGGATAAGATCCCCTTGCAGTGTCACAAATAGAATTCCTACCCCTGATCCTTTCTGGGTAAAAGATCCATCAAAATAAAGCTTCCATTGAATGCTAGGAGTGACAGTCATGATAGTTTCATCAAGAAAGTCTATGACAATAGGATGATCTCTAGGAATGGGAGCCTTTGCAAGTTGATTTGCTATTGCTTACCATTTGATGGCTTTGCATTCTGTGTACACAATATCATATTCACTAAGGATCATGACCCATTTTGTTGTGTGACCTGTCAGGGTAGCTTTAGATAACAAGTACTTAAGTGGGTCAATCTTTGCTATCAACTATACTTTGTGATTAAGCATATAATGGCATAGTTTCTGCATACAAAGACCATAGCTAGGAAAGCTCTTTCAATAGTGGTATAGTTGAGCTCATAACCCACAAAAGTTCTACTAAGATAATATATGGTACATTCTTTTCCATTGCTATCTAATTGTGCTAGGAGAGAACCCAGTGTTACTATAGTTGTGGAGATGTAGAGAATCAAAGGTCTTTCTGGAACAGGTGGGACCAACACTAGTGGATTAGCTAGATATACCTCTGTGTGTGAATTTTGTACCTGATCTGTAGACACAACACTTCAGTAAAATATTAGAGGTTAGCAAAAATTGAAATCGTGCAAGTAATTGAAAACTAAACTAACTAGGCGATTTACTGCCTTTTAGTAGATGTGAGTATGTATTCTCAGATTGGATCAAGATCAGTGACCTTGACGACACCTAAATGAAGGATTTGAATGCAAAATCTAGATATGGAATGATATAATTAATCCTTTTTTTTTTGGATTTTAGATGCAATAAGAATGAGAAATTTGATATGAATCTATTCTATGTGAAAAACTGATATGCTAAAATGATCTAACAATAATGTTCTAAATGATATGGATACTATGCAAAATAATGAAAATCTCACAACGACTCGAATTCTCAAGATCGATTCTTCAGTCTCCAATTTGACAGCGTGAGTGTGCAATTCGTGGATTGATTTGTGTAGAGCTGAGCCTTGGTTTTATAGAAATCTAGGGCTTTGGAGGTGCATGGAAAAAACCATAAATCACTCAAATAACTCAGGTTGATTTTTGAGTTATTTTTAAATAAAGGATAATTAACTCACAAAAACATGCAAAGCAGAGTTTAACTCAAAATAGAGTTAAGATTTAATTGATAATTGATAGTTGTCTGCTTTTCTGATTGTGCATGATTTAATATGAATTAATTTTAATAATAAAATGATTTATTTCCAACTTAACTGATTTTGAAAAATAAAATAATTGATTTATGGGTTAATCAATTATTTTTCAAACTTTTATTCAAAAATAATATTATTAAAAATTGACAACTTGCTTTAATTAATTAAATAAGAATTTAATCAATTATTCATAGGATTTTGGATTTATTGTTAAAATTAAATAATACAATTTAGGAATAAATGTAATTAACTTCAATTAAATAATTAAGTGGCAGAATTAAATTTAATTAATTAAATATTGAGAATATTCAATTAATCAAACTTTAGGATAAATAGGATTTATTGCCAAATAATCATTAAATCAAAGATAATTAGGATAATTAAGAATATTACTAGGAATATTCCCCGATGCAGAATTTAGGATAATCAATTAAGATTTGATAATGTTCAGATGTGCCTTATATTAGGACTTCGATGTTGATTTCGTTTGATGTGTCGATATAGGAGGTTAATGAACCTATAGCCCATTTTTGGGGTATTACATTTTGCCCCTTTTTGAATTGCTAGGTGAAGTGTAGTGGTTCAAAGATAGTCTATGTATGATGTTGAAACTGATTGTTTGAAATTGATATTGATATGAGACAGAAGCTGATTGAAGTTGATATGAAGATGATAGGTCCTGAATTACCAAAGATAATGTTAACTATAACAGTAAATGAACCAATGATTGCGAAAAAGTGTCAAACTGCCTGATTCCGGACCTTATGATTGTGAAGAAGTGAGTGACCTACTCCAAACCCGATTGTCCTTATATTGAATCACATTGGTATCACATCTGAACCCTTCAGTTTTCAAAGAACCAAGGAAGTAACACAATTGAATTGATAGTTACAAAAACTGATACAATTTACAAGATTAAGAGAATACCAAATTGATATGGATCTCGATGAATCTGATATGCACCGAGCGATGATCGATTTGCCCCAAGCGATGAGGTCTTTTTGATGAATCAGCAACTAGACGTGGTTGTTGTCTTGATTACTGAAGAAAGATATGATTTCAAATTTGATTTATAGACTTTGAATGATGTGTAATACCATGCCCCCTTTAGGATTAAAATTGAAATCTGACAAGAAAAGTCAGCATTGATAGTTTATAAGCATGTTAATTGATTGGAGAAGTGGTTAAACATGTTCAAGAATGCATTCTGCATCGTTTAGAGGTCCTGGAGACAAAGTTTGACTAGGTGAAACCATGAGTTGACCATAGTTGACCAAGTTGAAATTTTGATAGTTTGATGTAAGATAATTAATTAAGTTGAATTTTGGATTTCTGTGATGATTAAAGGTCAATTATGCAAGTAGTTGATAATATAAATGATCTCAGATTTTGATTTTGATCCCGAAAAAGGATTCTACTTGCTATTTCATTGGAGGAACCTTCATGTGAGATTCAGCTCTTGTTAGATTTGAAGATGTGATTGAACAATCATTTAAGCATTGAAGTTCATTGAGTCATTGTGAGATCATGCAAACATGCAAAAATGCAAAAAGACATGCAGTATGAAATGCAACCTAAGACCTAGGACCTGTATGCACCCAAAAATGGTCGCCTAGACTTTGGGCCCCATTTATTCAATTTATCAATCCTGAATCAATTTTGATCATAATCAATATTTTCAACATTATCAATTTCTTGATCAAATCTTAATTTCGATCATATATTGGATTTTTATCCTTGGGCTAACCATTTATCCTAAGTCTTTATTTGATTAAAAAGAATAAGTTGCACAAATAAAACATTATTCCTATTTTATAAAAAAAGGGAAAAAACACTTTTTGTCTCACATGAGGCTCAAAAGTCAACACTTCACTCTCATTGGAGGATGTTTGTGCACATGGATTGCTCCTCTTTCAACCTCCACCGCTGATTAAGACTTTTTGCCTCTTAATCTCCATGGTCCATTTCTCCTCATTTCTTATAAAAGGAGAGCTCTCTCCTTCATTTACATATCCATATTTTATGCTATTATTATGCTGCAGGTTTTGGAGCTCTCTTTGAAGACACTCAAGCTTTGAAGCCTTGACATTTTAGTTGCATTTCATAATAGTTTTGCTTTCATAGTTACCTTCATGGCATCATAGATTAGATTTCCTTTCATGCAATAGACTAGATCTCACATAGCTTAATTAGGGGCTTGGAATCTATTGTACTTCTTTTCATAGTTTAGTTTGCACTTCATTTGATAGATTAGTCTTGCACATTCATACTAGTTGCATTTGCATTTCATTTCCATTTAGATTCTTGGAGATATTGGCATTGTTGCCCTTGTCTTCACTTGAATCTCTCATTGTATGGTTGACTAGCAAGGTTGCTTTCTTGTAGCTCTAGCTGAGAGCAAAACTCATAGTCCCTTGTAACTCCATGCATAGAGAGCTATGAGCCGCTTTGTGAGGCCTCATTCTTGAGCAACCTTGCATGTAATGGTTCATAGAAGTGCATATTTTAGTGTGTACATTTCTGGCGCCCACCGTGGGGCTGAGTAGATTAGCTTTGTCCCTTTAATTCTGTATTTTTTGTCATTTTCAGATTAATTTTTGAAAAAATCTGCGTCTCTGGTTTTCTGTCTCAGATTATCGCGCGACACTTCTCAGAAATATCGCGCGATATACTTCCTATCTTGGCGCGATAGTTCGCTCGGAAAGAGTATCGCACGCATATATTGACTTCTGTCGCCTGATATCGGGCGAAGTATCGCCTGTCATCGTGCGAAGTATCGCTCGACTGAGAAGTATCGCCTGACTATAGGAAACTGTATCGCGCGATACTGTTGAAGACTGAGAAACATCGCCTGATCTGGCAGAGACTTGCGCTTTCAATTTTTTTGTCCGAATTCGATTATTTTAGCTTGCTGTTTTATTTTGCTTTGTTTAGATAGGTCTAACCTGCATCTTTTAGCTTGAATCCATCAGATTATTGCACATTTACATTTGGATTTTGATTTTGCTAACATTGTGGGTCTAACAAGTTGTGTTTGTAGGTGCTTTCCTTTGCTTGAAAATTGCTAAAAACACATGTCAAAGAGGGCTACTAACAATTTTTGCAGGGCTGCTCAAGCATAAAAAAATAAAAAAAAATAAAAATTCTTGCTTGTTTATTTGTTTTCCTTTCAAGTGTGGCATTCACTAATTGTATTAGGAATCTTAATACCTTGTGAAAGGGATCTTGAGGTGGTAGGAGAAGTATGCTCTTCACCTTTAGGTGAATCAGAAAATCTTGACCCATCTTAAGGTTTTGGAAGCAAGGGGGTAATTGATCTCTTTGTTTGGTGTGTTTGGGAGAGATTCTTGAGATAGGGGAGTATGCTCTTCACCCTTGTGGTGAATCAAAAACCTTGAACCTCAAGATTTGATCCATTTTTGTTTAGTTTAGGAATCCTTTAGTGGGCCTGCTCTTGAGCAATCAAGAGGAACGATTCAAGTGGGGACAACCTTGTCATCATTTTCCTTGGTGGCAAGTGATTCCAACTCACTATAATCTCAAGGCTATCAAGGACACCAAAAACTTTGGTAGACATAACACTTGTCTTCGTTTGATGTGAGTAGCTCATGGGATTGCGACCATGAGGAAAACATTGAACAAGAATGCTTAAGGTACTCTTGAGGCCGCGAGGTCCTAGTCCTTTATGAGGAGCAAGAGGGGTGTTGTGAACAGAAATCTTTATTAAGAACCATTAGATAGAAGCCACCCTCTTTTAGCCGCTTATCTTCTTAGTGCAAGGATTGATCCAAGTGGTTTACCCGGATCACCTTAAGATACTCACCATATGTGTCCCTTTGGTTGTGTCATTTTGATATTTCCATGACAAAGCCAACATCTCTTGTGGGTAACCACTTGGTGTGAGGCGAGGGGGCATCAAGTTGTGGGCTAAGTTGGTAAGTATTGAGCCTTGACTTTCTAGGATAGATTTGCTTGAAGTGTTTTCGATTGTGTGATACCAGTGTAAACGTTCTTACATACAAACAATCGGAAGCATTTATAGGGTGTTGTTTCAATTTTGATATCACAAGTGCTTGTCTTGGCAAGGTTGCTTTTGCCCTTGTTTCAAGTGTTTGAGACCATGTTTTGATCCCTTGCTGTTTGCAAACCTACCGAAATTCTGCTGATACCGTGACTGAAATCGAAAACATCAACCCTCAGACTGAAATTTTGACCAAACAGACCCAAAAATGCAAATTCCACACAATTCTGCAACAGTATCGCGCCCTGTAAGGCGAAGTATCGTGCGATACTTCACACATGCTAGAAATATCACCCCTTTTGAAGAGAAATATCGCGCGATAGTTCACCCCTGACGGACTATCGCCCGACCTGCCTGGAGTCTATCGCCCGCAAGTGTTAAGAAGTATCGCCTGGCTTAGGGCGAAGTATCACACCGGTATAGGTTTATCGCCCCAGTAGCCTGGAGTATATCACCTGGTTCATTCTTGTCGTGCTCAAATTTTGGTCAGTTTCAGTTGCTGTCAATTAGGCCAAGTCTTAGAGCAGGCTTCTCACCCTGACGTTTGAGATCTGTCTTGACTCCAAATTTCTGGTTTTTAGTTCTCCGGGATAGCATCATTTGATTTACAAAGTCACTTTGGAATAATTGTTAAGTTAGAAAGCCATTCTTGGTGCCAAGGTTCATCTTTAAAATTTTTAGCTATATTCTGGGAAAATATTAGTTCTCTTATTGTCCAAATCGCTTTCATTTTCAATTATCTTTTGGCCTAGTCCAACCTCCTGATTCAAAAGTGCAAGGGTAGTCACCCTTTGATTTGAAGCACCTCTTTGACAGTGTTGGTAAAGCCCTCTTTTTTCTTTTTTCATTTCTCTTTGGACAATAGAGGACTTTGAGTATCCTAGTTTGGTGTTGACACTTTGAAAGGTCACCTTATCATTGAGAATATCTCTCTTTCATGTCAGTTACGACAAGGTACCAAGTTAATCAAGGGAAGTGACCCCCTGTTGCCTTTAGCCAGTTACCACCTATCAAGACCCGTCGACAACCTAAGGGAAAAGGACCCCTTTTTGACCAATCTCCTAAGAGTGAATCCGAGGTTTGTTTTAATCCGGGAACTAACCCTAGTGAAGTGAGCACCTCTTTCATACCACTTTCATCAAGTATGGACATGAGTTACACTTTCACCCGACAACAAAGAGAAGCCATGAATCAAACTCTCGAGGATATCTTTCAACGACACAGAAGAGAGTATGGTGGTTCTTCTAATGCCAGTCCACCCGGGTCACCTCCTAACAACGCGAGGTATTTTGATGCTCATCAACGAGCCGAAAGACAGCATAAGTCAGCTCATTCAGATTCAGGGTCACAACACGAAGACCAGAACAACGAATCTAGTGATCACCATATCAACGCAGCTAATGCAATAAGGCATTCAAGACAAACCTCCCCACTTAAAGACACTTCTTGATATGCAAATACAAGGTTGAGAAGCATTGAGAGAGAGAAGCAAGCCTACTTAGATGAACAGGCTGCTAAAAAGGAAAAATTCCGACAACTAGAGGAAGAGGAACGTGCATTGTTGGATATACAGAAAAGAGTCACCCAAGAAGAAGAAGATAGACTCTATGCACAACAACTCCAAAGTCGATTTAATGGGAGGGGAGCCAATAGTGGGATCAACTCGCCCCCATCTACCCCTTCCCCTAGCCCTCGAAGAAGATCAAAGACACCCTCACGATCCCCAAGTCCTCGAGGAAGAAGGACTTCAAGATATGACCATCATAAGAGACAGTTGTCTCATAGACATTCAAAGCAACCCTCCCAACGAGCACATCATGGCTCACAACATGGAGGCAGTTATGCTAAATTTGATCATATGGACTTCATGACTATGCAACAAGAACCATCCTTTCAAGCCTATGTGGAGCAATACGTGGAACAAAACAAAGACCAATTCTTGGAAAGTCTTATCAACAAAGGCGCTAAAGTTCCATATAACTTTGATGTTCACCAAAAAATCAAGAAACAGAATCCTTCAACTGATGAGGTGATCTTACAAATACAAAAGGATATAGACAGAATGAAGGCTCCCAAAAGCACATTTCATTTGGAATCCATATGTCCTAACCCCATTGACAAAAGTGTGGTGATGGTAGAATTTCCTAAGAAAGTGGAATTCCCAACATACGACAAATATGATGGCACTGGTGACCCTCACGACCATGTTCGACAATTCTACATAATGAGCTTTTCCTTTCACCATGAAGACTCCTACTTGCTGAGATTGTTCCCAAGGAGTTTAAAAGGTCAAGCCATGGAGTGGTTCACCAACCTTTCCCCTCCAGTAAAGACATTTAGAGAACTTGTCCAAAGATTTGTGCAACATTTCGCTTACAATTTATCTAGGTCGGTCACCATGCTTGATTTGTGTAAACTTAAGCAAAATCAAGGGGAATCTTTTGTCACCTTTTTACAATGATGGAGGCGATTGTGTTCGAAATACCCAAGGACAATCCCTGAAGAAGAGAGAATTGATATCATTGTGAACAATCTAATACCAAAACTCAAATATGAAGTCAAGAAAATCCCATTTAATTCCTTTGATACTATGGTAGAGGTGGCATGTCGCATTGAGGATGTCCTAAAAGAACAAGGAATCTTGGCTAAACCAACGAATAACAACAATAGCCAAAATAACACTACTAATGGTAACAAGGACAAAAAGAACTCTTATTGGAACAAAAACAAGCAAGTCGTCAATGACGGAGTTGTTGATTCATCTCAGGTCAAAAATGAAGGAGTTCTTAACCTCTCTCATGTAGTTCAAGCTATGAAGTTGCAAACATCGTCAACGCCACAAGACAAACCTAAGTATCAAAAGAGATCTAAAACGGAGAAAAGACAATTTACTAAATTGGGAGAATCCTATGCAGATGTTTTTAAGACATTAGTTGCTCATAATTTAGCACACCCACAGGATCCTACAAAACATCGAATACCAGATCCTTTACCTCATTGGTGGGATGCTAAGGCTTTCTGCATTTTCCATAATGGGATTGGACACGACATAGAAAATTGTTTTAAACTCAAGCATCTTGTCCAAGACCTTATTGAGAAAGGACAATTACAAGTGGATGGGTTAACTACTAATGCAGACCATAAAGCCTTTAAAGAGCCCTTGCCTAAATATGAAAAAGGAGAGAATTCTAGCAGTAAGAATGGCAAGGCGGCTATTAACAATACATACACACATGCTGATAATGTGATTAACATGCTTGAAGTGGCTGACGATAATATCAACATGGTAAGAAAGAAAGATCCTTATGGACATAATGTGGACTCAATTCCTATGACTAATGAAAGACCCGCTATCGTGATAAGAGGTCCTCACTCACAAGGAATGCCCCAGTCCCTCAATGCTGTCACTAGGGGTCAGGCCCAAGCACCCATTATCATCAAAGGTCCTAGCACTAGCAAGTCTAAACAGCCCGTGTCCAAAGGTGCTCCTCCAAAATCTGTCATTGGTCCTGATTCCAATTATAATCTTATTGACCAACTACAACGTACACCCGCTCAGATATCCATTTTTGAGCTTTTAGAATTATCTCCTAAGCACAAGCGCGTCCTCAAGGATGCTTTGCGAGCGGCCAATGTCCCTAATAACTTAGATATCGACCAATTCCAAAACATGGTCAACCATTTGGCTAGCCCTCATTTCCTCACCTTCTCAGAAGAAGATGACAAATCCATTAGCCACCCACATAATTTGGCCTTACACATCGAGGTCATGATTCATAAAACCCGTGTTAGGTGTGTACTGATAGATGGGGGTGCGGGGCTCAATATTTGTACCCTGAGTTTGCTGCTAGCTCTAGGATATTCCGAGAACATCATTGACACAAAGAAAAGAATCACAATCAAAGCATATGACGAAGCAGAAAGAAGTTCTAAGGGATTGGCTATTTTGCCTATTCGTATTGGTCTCGTAGAAAAAGACATATTATTCCAAATTGTTGATGTTGGACCTCTAGCCTACAACATTTTGCTAGGTAGGCCATGGGTTCATGAAATGCAGGCAGTCCCATCGACATATCACCAGTGTGTTAAGTTTCCCCATAATGGTGTAGAAATTTGCATCCCGGGAGACAGTGCTCTATCAGTTAATAACATTTCTGCGGGATCACATGTACCTTTGAATAGAGAAGCTGACAGTCCTAGTAGTTCACTTGAACAATGCAAGCAGAAATTCAAGACCATGGACCTTGGGATGGGAGATTATAAGATTGATTCTTTTACAAAAATGCCAATCTCTCCTAGGTCTTATGGGAGACCCTCCCCAAATGTGAAGCCTTTGTCATCAGCAATGACATTATTTGGGAAATTTGTTGAGTCTTCAGTCCCCATTCAAGCAGAGAAAGAGGAAGTTGCTGTAAGGAACTGGATATATCGCGAGGAGAAATACAAACATAATGAGAATTTTGCTCCTTCACCTGAAACTTATGGGAAAGGGTATACACTGGTTAAAAATATGGGATATCCAGGATTTGGTCCCCTTAGTCATCGGCTGGACGCTAAAGCTGAGCCTCTTGATCATGCTCTTTTTGGATGAAAAAATAAGTCCACGGTCGGCTTAGGTTTTGAGAATAAGAAGAAGAAAGGTATCCCTGTCCTAGCTGCAACGGACAGTGACAGTGATGCAGATTATACGCCCGATCTCTCCAACCAACAAGATGTGTCTGATGATTGGGTGCCCTCAACGAATCTCCTTTGGGGAGATTCCACAGATTTGATGCTTAATAGTCCTACTATCCCAGCTACGATGGATAGTGATTGTGTGACTTCTAGATCGACAAAGGAAAGTGTTACTGTCCTAGCTGCGACGGATAGTACCAATACTAGCACTAGAGAGGGGGAAACCCTTCCTAACCTTGAAGCTTCTACATCATGAGGCCTAAATGATGACTCAGAGACAGACTCCCATGAATATGAATGGGATTCGCTTTCAGACGCAACAATTGATCTAGACGTGGATATTATCCATGCCTATAGTACCCAACCCGATGCAACTAACGATCCTAGTGTCAGACTAGAGGATTGCCCTCCTCAAATTGCCTTAGTAGACGATGCTTCGTTTGATAGGATGAGCCCCAATTCAAGTATCTTAGGAGAAGACTTGATGAGCTCCGATTATATGGTCACCAGAGATGACACCTTTCACATTAACAACATCGAACCTACCATTGACTTACCCCTTGTTCACTTTGACCTGATTGACTGGTCTCAGCGCCACCAAGAGCCCACATTCCTCACATTTCACAACGATTACGAAATTGCTTGCTATCTGAATGCTCTCAAACCTGTGGCTTCTTCCACCAGTGAACCAACAACCAGCATGACAGAGCCTGATATTAAGTACCTCAGTCTCAAAATAAAAGACAAAAAGAAAAATAGGTCTGATGGCGAAAACCACTTTGTGGCGGTGTCAGAACCAAAAATAGTAAAAAGAAATGACGCATCTGAAGGTGAAAACCTCTTTGAGGCACCTAAGGATGGGGTACTTAATAACTTGCCGAGTTATTTCCAAGATAGATCATCAATATTGATTGAACCAACAAAGCCGGTCAATTTAAACACAGAAGAAAATCCTTAGATAGTCCATCTTGCTCAGTCTTTATCAGAGGAAGAGACCAAGGCATATGTACAGTTTCTACAGAAAAAGAAAATTAATTTTGCATGGACCTACTCAGACATGCCAGGGCTTGACACAAATCTCATAATGCATCACTTATCTATAGCTCCAGGAGTCAAGCCAGTAAAACAGAGACTAAGAAAAATGCATCCACATATAGCTCTACTTGTCAAAGGAGAATTAGAAAAACTTTTGAGAGCTGGATTTATTAGAGCCATCGATTATGCAGAATGGATCTCAAATATAGTACCGGTCTCCAAACATGATGGGTCCATTCGTGTCTGCACAGATTTCAGAGATCTAAACAAGGCCTGCCCAAAGGATGATTTTCCACTTCCAAACATTGACATGATAGTGGACATGACGGCGGGCTATGACATATATTCCCTAATGGATGGTTTCTCGGGGTATAATCAAATCAAAATAGCTCCTGAAGACCAAGAGAAAATAGCATTCACATGTGCATGGGGAACCTACTGTTGGAACGTCATGCCATTCGGGTTAAAGAATGTAGGAGCAACCTACCAAAGAGCTATGACAACTATCTTTCATGATACGATGCACAAAAATATGGAAGATTATGTGGATGATACCCTGGCAAAATCAAGAAAAAGGGACACACATCTCAATGATCTGGAAGTAATTCTAGATCGTATGGAACAATTTCAACTCAGATTGAATCCAAAGAAGTGCGCATTTGGCGTCACCTCAGGCAAACTTTTAGGATTCATAATATCAGCAAAAGGTATCGAGGTTGATCCCGAAAAGGTCCAAGCAATCCTAGATATGCCACCTCCTCAAAATATCAGCCAATTGAGAAGTCTTTAGGGACGTCTTCAATCAATTAGGAGGTTTATTTCTTAGCTTGTAGATAGAGTGCAACCCTTCAACAAGACATTGCATAAGGGTGCTTCTTGTGTTTGGAACGAGGATTGCCAAAAGAGCCTAGATCAGATCAAACAATACTTGGCTAATCCTCCGATCTTAATGCCTCCTATTCCAGGGAAACCATTGATCCTATATATCTCAGCTACAGACACTTCCCTGGGGGCATTATTGGCTCAAACAGATGATACTAGGAAAGAACGGGCCATCTACTATATCAGCCGTACTCTAGTCTCTTATGAGATGAATTACAATAATATTGAGAAGTCTTGTCTCGCGGTGGTGTTTGCTTCTCAAAAGTTGTGCCACTACATGCTTGCTCATACCATACACTTGGTTGCCAAAATTGATCCCCTTAAATACTTGCTTGGTAAGGCTGCCCTGACGGGTAGACTTGCTAAATGGATGATGGTCCTCACTGAATTTGACATAGAGTATGTTGAAAGGAAGGCAATAAAAGGGCAAGCTATTGCTGACCAATTAGCTGATTTTCCAATCCAGGATAGTATACCAGTCCAAGTGGAATTCCCAGATGAACACATCTTATATACCACTACTCGCACTTGGACAATGTTCTTTGATGGCTCCCGCATGCAAAATGGATCAGGTGCTGGAGTGTTATTTGTTTCTCCACATGGGTACAACATTCCGAAGTCTTATAAACTATTATTCCCATGTACCAATAATATTGCAGAATATGAAGCTTTAACTAATGGCTTGAAAATGGCTATAGAATGGAATATCACAGAATTACATGTCTTTGGGGATTCTCAGTTAATCATCAACCAAGTCAATGAAGAGTATCAAACCAAGGATGACAAATTGATACCCTATAAAAATATGGTTGATTCTTTGAGACGCTATTTCACCTTTGTGACGTTTCAACAAATTCCTAGGACAGAGAACAAAGCTGCAGATGCCATGGCCACATTAGCTTCCCTTCTTCAGTTGGAGACACATGAATCCAGATTTGAATTCCTGGTGGAAGAGCTACAGCATCCCATCTTTGACTCATCTGAAAGCCGTGTCATTTGTGCCATTATCACACACGAGTCTTCCCGATATGGTGCTATCTATTCATATCTTCGTGATGGCATCATCCCTGACACATTCACCCACTCCGAACGCCGAAACCTCATCCATAACGCCTCTCGCCACACCCTCATCTCTGGTGACTTATATAGGAGGGGTTTAGATGGGACACTCCTTAGGTGCTTGGAAAAGGAGGAATCCAACCAAGCGTTAGCTGACATCCACGAGGGCATTTGTGGTGGGCATTCTAATGGTCTTGCCATGGCCCGAAGGTTGCTTAGGGCGGGATATTATTGGCCCACAATGTAGATGGACGCAGTCACCTTTGCTAAGTCATGTGAAAAATGTCAGAAACACGGCAACCTGATTCATGCTCCGGGTAGGGAGCTGATTCCTTCTGTTTCTCATTGGCCATTTCAGCGCTGGGCCTTTGATCTGGTTGGGCAAATTCATCCCAACTCATCAGGTGGACACAAGTTCATTATTACTGCCACTGACTACTTCACAGAATGGGTGGAAGCTGTACCACTTTCTGTTGCTTCAGGAAGGACCATTTCTTTGTTCATCTTGAATCATATCATTTGCCGATTTGGAGTGCCTTCTGAGATCATTACTGACAATGGAGGTCAATTTAAGAATAAGGACCTAAAGCACCTATGCAAAAAGTTTAAAATCAAGCAACATTGGTCCTCTATCTACTTTCCACAGGGAAACGGACAGGCAGAAGCTTCTAACAAAACCATTCTTAAGATTCTTCATAGAACAGTACACAAGAATGGTAGGGATTGGCACTTACAAATCAATCCAGCACTATGGGCTTACCGAACAAGCATTCGCACACCTACAGGAGCCACTCCTTTCTCTCTCACCTATGGCGCTGAAGCAATATTGCCTTTAAAAGTCGAGATACCATCCCTTAGAGTCTCACTCAAAGGTTTGATTACAAATGAGGATTACCGCACCATGAGGTTGCAGGAACTAGAACTTCTAGATGAGAAGCGTAAGGCTTCCTTTGATCATATGAGAGTGTATCAGAAGCGTATGTCCAAGGCATTCAATAAGAAAGTTCGCCCTAGAGAATTTCAAATAGGTGATCTTATTTTACGAGAAAACCCTAAGAACCAACAAAATAGAGAGCAAAAGGGCAAGTTTGAACCTAACTAGCTTGGACCATATGTCATCACAGCTGCTTTTGGTACTGGTGCGTATTTACTGTCAGATCCTGATGGAGAACAGCTCCCTGATCCCATCAACATTGTGCACCTTAAGAAGTTCTATCCTTGATGCCCGTTCTGTCTGAGGGCATCCTTTGTATATATCTTATTGATCCTGAAAAAATACCAAAAAAAATTAATATATGATGCTGAAAAAATCCTACAAAGCATAAAAAGTCCTAAAAAAAAAATACAAAAAAAATCAAAATATTCAAAAAAAAAAAAAAAGAAAAGAAAAAGTGCCTTGGTGAAAACCTAGCAATAGGCGCCTTGGTAGCAAAAAATCCAAAAAAATGAAAAAATGAAAAACAATCCAAGTGGTGAAAACCTGGAAACAGGCGCTACTTGAGGCCTTTGCACCCCTATTTGTTAGCATGCATCCTCGACAATTAACTACTTGTCATCATGCCTTGACCTTATTTGGCCTAATCTGGAATTGGTCTTTGTCTTTGTCTAGGGGGCATAACTATTCGCATAGGTCTTTTAGGTGCGTTTGTCTCTTGGGGCACTTCACAACAGGTGCTTTTCAACACCACCCCAAATACTATTTTTCAACACTACCCTTGCGTCGAGTGTTTCTTAACACTTATCAGGTGTCTTACCCAATAGTCCACAGTATGATGCGATATTTCTCATTAGCAGATATGATACTCAGAGTTTGACTCTATGACCAACACACATGCACTTAAACAATTAACTCGCTGACGATATGGTGACTTTATTTATTTATTTTTTTTTTTTTGTGTGCTGTCTATGAGGATTTCTTTGATGAGTGGTCTCTCCCTGAGAAGTCTCCGATGATGCATTGCTAGAAGACTGAGGGAATGAGAACATGTTTTCTTTCTTTATCTGCTTGTGGGAATATTTTGTTGATCCTAACTGTCATGAGCATTTATGCTAGTCTTACTTGACACTATGGATTGACGAGGTATTATCCTTGACTGTTCTGCAAGTGCATGCCTCTAGTTATCCTGACTTTCATGTGTCTTGATACAAGCATAATCTTGCCATATCAAACTTAGGTAATCTTACTGCATTAGTCATCTTGACCTATATGTCTTCGATGCCTAGGTGAGATTTCCACATTTCTATCTGATAAAGATCATATTCATATCCACATAGTCATGATAGTGTGCATTGTATGATCTTACGACGCTACCAATAACGCTCGATGATGATAATTAGATGTCTATAAGTGTTGTGACCTTGCAAGTCAACCACTTTTTCATAATAGCTTGCATTTTTAGGGTCATGTTAGCCTAGTCTTGCATTTTGCATATGGAAAGAGCTCTCCTTTTCATCCTACGTGGACCTATCGGTCAACTGCGCTCACCTTCTCTTCTTCTTGATCATGTCTTTCGCTCCTTGTCTTTTTCATCTCGAACCTGTTCCTGTTCATCACAAGGGGTTAATCACATCATCATATCTATATCAAAAAACTGTCATTTTCAAGAAACATAAGTCTATATCATACATATGAGAATTAAACATACATCTATGAGAGAGAACATACATAAGCACATACATAAGCATTTTGAGCAAAATGACAAGACAATATACATAAACTGATACATCCATCACAAGTGAGACAAATACACATGATACATCGAACATCCAGTAATCTCATAAATCAATAAATGTCATGATATACAATATGAGATCCCAAAATCTGGATCAAAAGTCTCAAAATATGTCCAAACATCTAAAACCTAACCCTAAGACTCGCTACCACCCTCGTGAGGAACTCGTGGTGGTGGAGGAGGCATGGATGTCTTATCGAGCACCACATCTGATACCCCTGCCCGCTGAGAGTATGATGGTGCTCTCTCACCCTCTGGGACAGCCTGCAGATATAACCCATGATAATAGGTAGCTCTCGCTGACTCTCGCCGGAGCTCCAGTGCCTCGGCCTGTGCCATCGCCTCACGGCGTGCTATCTCTGCTCTGAGATCAGCTATCTGCTGATCCCACTCTGCCCTCAGATCTAGGAGCTGCTGATCTCTCACGGCTATAGTAGTCCGCAGCTGCTGTATCTCTGCCTCCTGAGCCTGTATCTGGGCTCTCAGGTCCTCTCCCCCCGCAGGCTGCTCCTGCTGTACCTCTGCCTACCGGTGAGCTGGTCTCGCCTCCTCCTCAGGTGTGGCTGATCTCTGTCCCCGTGACCATTTCCAGCCACCTGATCTCGACCCCTCTCCTCTCTCCATCCTCCTCCCTCTCCCCCTCCTGCCATCTCCTCCATCTCCTCCCTCCTCTCCTCCCTCCCCTCCGTCCCCCCCATCTCCTCTGTCTCCTCCGTCTCCTCCCGACGCTGGCACCTGTACATCTGGTACTGTAAATCGAGGGAATGGTACCCTCCGCCGCTCTGGCATAAGTGGTAGTCTCTGTCGAGACTCGCTGCTGCCTCCCAAACTGCCGCCACACCCGACTGATGCAAAATTTCTCTATGATCTCCGCATATCGACCTACCAGTGGCCGACTGCACAGCATATAGCTCAACTCATCTGCGGCATCCCCCTAAACCTCCACCTCCCTGTACGACCTTTATGTGAATGAGGCTATCTCATCTAGAATCCACCGATAATAGGTCACATCTCTTGAATGAGCATGTGATATAAACTTGATGTACCTGTAAATGAAGGGGTACCTCCTCTCCCTCGGCTGAACCCTGGGGCGCACCACAGCAATGTGCTCCCATGCCCACACCTTTGCCAGGATGGCACCGCATGCCCATGTCCGACCATTCCTGTAGATGATCTCGTGCAGCTCATGATACATCTCTGCTAGGATCGCAGGCACCCATGCCATCCGTCAGGGCCTGCCTACCAAGTCTACCAGTAACTTGCCCCATCCGAGCGAGAATCCCTTCTGACTGCGATCAGTCATCAGGATCTGTGAAATGATCGATGCCACAATGCATGGCACCAAATAATCTCTGCCAAAGTCATCAAGCAGTCGCTCCCAGCTGACATGCCTGTCCAAGATGGTCACATCCTGAAACATCTCCTGAATCAACCGACGCCCCTCAGTGACATCCTGGTCATAGTATACCTGTGACAACACATAAATCATGTTAGTTTTCATCTTTTGGAAACATTACATTTTACATGACTATCTTAAAAACATGATTATACTTACAGGCTCTTTGTGGCATGGAACTCGGAGGATCCTATAGACATCCTCTAGTGTGATGGATGCCTCGCCTATAGGAAGGTGGAAGGTGTTGTGCTCGCTATGCCATCTCTCGGCCAGCGCAGTCAACAACCCATGATCTGCTCGGATATACGGATACCGCAACAGATATCGAAATCCCATCACCCTGAGGTCGGCATTACCTGGATCATTCAGATCTCGGACACACCGTAATCCTGTCACCTTCGGCGCTCTGATAATAAGCGCCAGAAAAACCTCCTGCAAACCAAAACCAAGCCCGTTGTTAGTACATATTATGATGGATGTCCAAAAACTCAGTATAAAACATCTTAAAAACGTAACATTGTCTAGACTCATGTCATTTTTGCTCAAAAATGCGTTAAATATCAAATTTTTTAATTGGGCGATATTCTTTTTTGGAGAAGTATCGTGCGATACTTCTCCCTATAGTGGGGCGATAAACCTTATGTCGAGCGATATTTCGCCCAGTGTTGCGCGATCTTTCGCCCAGTATCGTGCGATACTGGTGTCTAAGGTGGCGCGATACTAAGGTAATTCGGGACCAACAATTTCACACACCATCTCAAAATCCGACTGGTCATAGGCAGGGACCATAAGATTCTTGACAAGAAATTCACATCGTGTGCTTGTTTTTGGCATAGATATTAGTGAAGCAATGGTAGTCATGGCATCTACTGCTTTAGTTTTTTCTCTTGGGATTTGCTGGAAAATGATGCTTGCAAAATATTGTTTGAGGTCTTCAACCATGCATCGATAAGGGAGCAATTTGTCATCCTTGGTGTGAAATTCATCATTGACTTGTTTGATAACTAATTGGGAGTCACCAAAAACAAGCAAACTTGTGATCTTCCATTTGACAGCTTGGCAAAGCCCTGTGACCAAGGCCTCATATTATGCTATGTTGTTCATGCAAGCAAATGTAAGTTTATAGGATTTAGGGATAAGATCCCCTTGCAGTGTCACAAATAGAATTCCTACCCCTGATCCTTTCTGGGTAAAAGATCCATCAAAATAAAGCTTCCATTGAATGCTAGGAGTGACAGTCATGATAGTTTCATCAAGAAAGTCTATGACAATAGGATGATCTCTAGGAATGGGAGCCTTTGCAAGTTGATTTGCTATTGCTTACCATTTGATGGCTTTGCATTCTGTGTACACAATATCATATTCACTAAGGATCATGACCCATTTTGTTGTGTGACCTGTCAGGGTAGCTTTAGATAACAAGTACTTAAGTGGGTCAATCTTTTCTATCAACTATACTTTGTGATTAAGCATATAATGGCATAGTTTCTGCATACAAGGACCATAGCTAGGAAAGCTCTTTCAATAGTGGTATAGTTGAGCTCATAACCCACAAAAGTTCTACTAAGATAATATATGGTACATTCTTTTCCATTGCTATCTAACTATGCTAGGAGAGAACCCAGTGCTACTATAGTTGTGGAGATGTAGAGAATCAAAGGTCTTTCTGGAACAGGTGGGACCACTACTAGTGGATTAGCTAGATATACCTCTGTGTGTGAATTTTGTACCTGATCTGTAGACACAACACTTCAGTAAAACATTAGAGGTTAGCAAAAATTGAAATCGTGCAAGTAATTGAAAACTAAACTAACTAGGCGATTTACTGCCTTTTAGTAGATGTGAGTATGTATTCTCAGATTGGATCGAGATCAGTGACCTTGACGACACCTAAATGAAGGATTTGAATGCAAAATCTAGATATGGAATGATATAATTAATCTTTTTTTTTTTGGATTTTAGATGCAATAAGAATGAGAAATTTGATATGAATCTATTCTATGTGAAAAACTGATATGCTAAAATGATCTAACAATAATGTTCTAAATGATATGGATACTATGCAAAACAATGAAAATCTCACAACGACTCGAATTCTCAAGATCAATTCTTCAGTCTCCAATTTGACAGCGTGAGTGTGCAATTCGTGGATTGATTTGTGTAGAGCTGAGCCTTGGTTTTATAGAAATCTAGGGCTTTGGAGGTGCATGGAAAAAATCATAAATCACTCAAATAACTCAGGTTGATTTTTGAGTTATTTTTAAATAAAGGATAATTAACTCACAAAAACATGCAAAGCAGAGTTTAACTCAAAATAGAGTTAAGATTTAATTGATAATTGATAGTTGTCTGCTTTTCTGATTGTGCATGATTTAATATGAATTAATTTTAATAATAAAATGATTTATTTCCAACTTAACTGATTTTGAAAAATAAAACAATTGATTTATGGGTTAATCAATTATTTTTCAAACTTTTATTCAAAAACAATATTATTAAAAATTGACAACTTGCTTTAATTAATTAAATAAGAATTTAATCAATTATTCATAGGATTTTGGATTTATTGTTAAAATTAAATAATACAATTTAGGAATAAATGTAATTAACTTCAATTAAATAATTAAGTGGCAGAATTAAATTTAATTAATTAAATATTGAGAATATTCAATTAATCAAACTTTAGGATAAATAGGATTTATTGCCAAATAATCATTAAATCAAAGATAATTAGGATAATTAAGAATATTACTAGGAATATTCCCCGATGCAGAATTTAGGATAATTAATTAAGATTTGATAATGTTCAGATGTGCCTTATATTAGGACTTCGATGTCGATTTCGTTTGATGTGTCGATATAGGAGGTTAATGAACCTATAGCCCATTTTTGGGGTATTACATTTTGCCCCTTTTTGAATTGCTAGGTGAAGTGTAGTGGTTCAAAGATAGTCTATGTATGATGTTGAAACTGATTGTTTGAAATTGATATTGATATGAGACAGAAGCTGATTGAAGTTGATATGAAGATGATAGGTCCTGAATGACCAAAGATAATGTTAACTATAACAGCAAATGAACCAATGATTGCGAAAAAGTGTCAAACTGCCTGATTCCGGACCTTATGATTGTGAAGAAGTGAGTGACCTATTCCAAACCCGATTGTCCTTATATTGAATCACATTGGTATCACATCTGAACCCTTCAGTTTTCAAAGAACCAAGGAAGTAACACAATTGAATTGATAGTTACAAAAACTGATACAATTTACAAGATTAAGAGAATACCAAATTGATATGGATCTCGATGAATCTGATATGCACCGAGCGATGATCGATTTGCCCCAAGCGATGAGGTCTTTTTGATGAATCAGCAACTAGACGTGGTTGTTGTCTTGATTACTGAAGAAAGATATGATTTCAAATTTGATTTATAGACTTTGAATGATGTGTAATACCATGCCCCCTTTAGGATTAAAATTGAAATCTGACAAGAAAAGTCAGCATTGATAGTTTATAAGCATGTTAATTGATTGGAGAAGTGGTTAAACATGTTCAAGAATGCATTCTGCATCGTTTAGAGGTCCTGGAGACAAAGTTTGACTAGGTGAAACCATGAGTTGACCATAGTTGACCAAGTTGAAATTTTGATAGTTTGATGTAAGATAATTAATTAAGTTGAATTTTGGATTTCTGTGATGATTAAAGGTCAATTATGCAAGTAGTTGATAATATAAATGATCTTAGATTTTGATTTTGATCCCGAAAAAGGATTCTACTTGCTATTTCATTGGAGGAACCTTCATGTGAGATTCAGCTCTTGTTAGATTTGAAGATGTGATTGAACAATCATTTAAGCATTGAAGTTCATTGAGTCATTGTGAGATCATGCAAATATGCAAAAATGCAAAAAGACATGCAGTATGAAATGCAACCTAAGACCTAGGACCTGTATGCACCCAAAAATGGTCGCCTAGACTTTGGGCCCCATTTATTCAATTTATCAATCCTGAATCAATTTTGATCATAATCAATATTTTCAACATTATCAATTTCTTGATCAAATCTTAATTTCGATCATATATTGGATTTTTATCCTTGGGCTAACCATTTATCCTAAGTCTTTATTTGATTAAAAGGAATAAGTTGCACAAATAAAACATTATTCCTATTTTATAAAAAAAGGGAAAAAACATTTTTTGTCTCACATGAGGCTCAAAAGTCAACACTTCACTCTCATTGGAGGATGTTTGTGCACATGGATTGCTCCTCTTTCAACCTCCACCGCTGATTAAGACTTTTTGCCTCTTAATCTCCATGGTCCATTTCTCCTCATTTCTTATAAAAGGAGAGCTCTCTCCTTCATTTACATATCCATATTTTATGCTATTATTATGCTGCAGGTTTTGGAGCTCTCTTTGAAGACACTCAAGCTTTGAAGCCTTGACATTTTAGTTGCATTTCATAATAGTTTTTCTTTCATAGTTACCTTCATGGCATCATAGATTAGATTTCCTTTCATGCAATAGACTAGATCTCACATAGCTTAATTAGGGGCTTGGAATCTATTGTACTTCTTTTCATAGTTTAGTTTGCACTTCATTTGATAGATTAGTCTTGCACATTCATACTAGTTGCATTTGCATTTCATTTCCATTTAGATTCTTGGAGATATTGGCATTGTTGCCCTTGTCTTCACTTGAATCTCTCATTGTATGGTTGACTAGCAAGGTTGCTTTCTTGTAGCTCTAGCTGAGAGCAAAACTCATAGTCCCTTGCAACTCCATGCATAAAGAGCTATGAGCCGCTTTGTGAGGCCTCATTCTTGAGCAACCTTGCATGTAATGGTTCATAGAAGTGCATATTTTAGTGTGTACAGGACCTAGTCACTGATCATGTGTTGGTCATTCTCATCATTAAATTTTTAGGTAACCAGATAAATCAATACAATGCCCACTAGTTATGAAACCATAGACATATGAATATTGATTTGTATGCACAGGAATCAATACAACACCCACTGATTAGGAAACCATGGATATATGAATATCAATTTTGTTTTTCAGAATGTCGAATTAGATATAAGCACCAAGGCATAAATGCCAAGATGACTTGAATATCATGTCCATTTTGATATAGCAATTTGTATAAGCATCAAAACATAAACATCGTGATGACCAGAATATGCCTTGCAGTGCAAAACACATCAAGCAATCAAGAGGTCATTCGAAATCCAATGTGAATTACCCGTAGTGACCCTTTATCGTTCACATCCTTAGGTAAGATCGCGTTTCACAATAGGAGAAAGAACTCACTCAAAAAGACAATAGTTAGATCAAACTTCCTTGAATTTTCTGGGTATCAATGGTCGAGGTATGCATGGCCATCCAATTCGAGATAGAGACTCTTACAGTCGGACACCATTTCAATCCAGAATTTCCAAAGTTGTTAGATTTTCACATACAAGCAGAAGACAAAGAAAAGATTATGCCCTCAGTCATCACTCTCTAAATCCTGTAAAGGACATCATCGAAGAGATGGAAAGGACATAATATGCAAAAATATCAATGCGAATCAGTAAGCATACAAGGAGATAAAAGCATGTAAAAAGCATAGATTGTTTTCAATTTGTGTTTGATGTTTGATTGCGTTGTTGTAGATGCAAAATCTTTTCTAGAGATGAGACATATTGACTAACTCTAATGAAGCTTCAAAGGACTCTGACTGGATATGATACATCTAAGATATATTGGAGACCAAAGGATATGACATTGATTGCCCCCAAGTGTTAAGCATTGATAGGATACAGACGCTTGAGCTGATTGGTGTACAAACTGACTTATTGAAAACAAACTGGGAGATATGTACAAACTAGAGCAAGATTGAAAGCTGGGAAATACCAAGATTGCACTGATAGATGGAGTGTTTTGAAACAAGTGGCACCCGTTTGCCGGGTTTTCACCATCTTGGCAGAGATTCTATTTTTGCTACCAAGGCACCTGTTTCCAGGTTTTCACCAAGGCAATTTTTTTTGCTTATTTTTTTTGTATTTTTCATTTTTCCAATTTTTTTTATATTTTTGATATTTTTCACCTTTTTTGTGAATCATCAAGGTGCCCATTGGTAGGTTTTCACCAAGATGTCCATTTTTTTTAGGACTTTTTTAGATTTTTAAGATTTTTTCAGGACATTTTACAATAGACTGAATGCCTTAGGCATAGAATTTCTTCAGATGGAGAACATTGATCGGTTCTTGAAGCTATTCTCCTTCAGTCATTGAGAGTTGATAGGCACCAGAGCCAAAAGTAGTAGTGATAACAAAGGGACCCAGCTAGTTGGGTTCAAACTTCCCCTTGTGCTCTCTATGTGATTGATTTTTAGGATTCTTTGTCAAGACTAGATCACCAACCTGAAATTCTTTGTCTAACTTTCTTATTGTAGCATCTAGATATTCTCTTCTGATACACTCTGAGATGATCATACGCTACTTGTCTGCGCTCATATAGTAGTTCAATTTCTTGCAACCTAGACACTTTGTAGTCATCATTAGTTACTAGACCATGCATTCTGATTCTTAGTGATGAGATTTCAACCTCAATAGGCAATACTACTTCAGACCCATAAATTAAAGTGAAAGGTGTAGCCCTAGTAGGTGTTTTGATACTTGTTTTGTAGGCCTAGAGAGCTAGATTGATCATGAGATGCTAGTCTCTTCCTATTTTATTAACTGTACGGTGCAAGATTTTCAATAGATTCTTATTAGAAGCCTCTGCTTGTCCATTCCCTTGAGGATAGTAGATTGATGACTAATGTAGTGTAATCTTGAATTTGGCACATAAATCATCTAAGTCTTTATTCTTGAATTGTCCACCATTATCTATGATTATGGAATGAGGTATCCCATATCTGCATATGATATAGTTCAATATGAACATAGATATTTGTTTTCTAGTTGCTTGTGTCAAAGGGACTGCTTCTACCCATTTTGTAAAATAATCTGTAGCTATGATTATATGGGTATGTCCATTAGAAGAATGAGGATGTATAGCTCCTATAAGATCAAATGCCCATTGGTGAAAATGCCATTGTGTAGTAAAGGGAATTAGATCTCTCCCTGGAGCATGAATTAAGTTGCCATGCACTTGGCATTTTTGACAGTTCTTAGCAAACTTGATAGACTCTTTCTCCATTTCAGGCCAATAGTACCCAGCCCTAATAAGTTTTTGAGCTAGTGTTAAACCGTTCGAGTGTGACCCACAAATACCATCATGGACTTCCTCTAACGCACGTTGAGACTCTTCCCATTCTAAACATCTAAGTAGTGTACCATCTAGACCTTGTTTGTATAGCTCATGACCAATGATGACATATCGAGAGGCATTACGGATAAGGTATCTCTTTTCATGGAAGTTGAAGGTATCAGGAATGATTTGGTCTTGGAGATAGGAAAATAGGTTTTTTTATCGGGATGAATCATGACCAACAACAATGCAGATCATGCAAGTTTTAGGGGAATCGTATGCAAGATAAGATAGTGCTTCCACCAGGAACTTGTAGTGTAGCTCATGTTCAAGCTGTTGTAATAAAGTAGATAATGTTGCCATTGCATCGATAGACTTGTTCTCCATTCTAGGTATTTTCTCAAATGTGATAGATATGAAATACATCTTTAGATCATCTACCATTCTTTTGTAAGGAATGAGCTTTTCATCTTTAGCTTGGTACACATCATTGACTTGATGGATAACAAGTTGTGAGTCTCCATGAATGTGTAATTCTGTCACTCTCCACTTAATTGCTATTTTCATACCATTCAAAAGGGCTTCATATTCTACAATATTGTTTGTGCAAGGGAACTTTAATCTAAATACTTTTGGGATTGAGTATCCTTGAGGAGTTATGAACAAGATGCCTACTTCAGATCCATTCTATGTATAGGAGCCATCAAAGAATAACTATCATTCTCTAGAAGAAAGAGTCATGATAGAGGAATCTAGAAATTCCATTTTCATTGGTGTATCATCAATCATAGGTGCATCTACTAATTGATCAGCAATAACCCATCCTTTGATAGCTTTTCTCTCAACATATTCGATGTCAAATTCACTTAAGAGCATGACCCATTTAGCTAACCTACTTATGAGGGCAACTTTGATTAGTAGGTACTTGAGTGGATCAATCTTGGCTACCAAATGTGTGGTATGAGATAACATGTAATGTCTCAGTTTGAATGATGCAAAGATCACAGCTAGACAAGCTTTCTCAATCATTGAATAGTTCTTCTCATATGCAACCAATGTTCTACTGATATAGTATATAGCTCTTTACTTTTTGTTTTCATCATGTTGTGCTAGCAATGCCCCTAGTGATGTATCTATAGTGGAGACATACAAGATCAAAGGCTTCCCTGGAATGGGAGGCATCAAGATAGGCGGATTTGATAGATACTTCTTGATATGGTTAAAGTTGTTCTCACATTCTTTATTCCATGCAAAGGTCACACCTTTATGTAATGTTTTTGTAAAAGGTTGTGATATGTCCGCTAGCTGTGATATGAATCTTCTAATATATTGAACTCTTCCTTGCAATGTCCTCATTTGACTGATATTCTTTGGAGGTTGCATTTCCATGATAGCCTTTACTTTAGCTGGATCAACTTCAATACTTTTCTTTGAGACTATGTATCCTAAGAGCTTTCCAGAAGTGACACCAAAAGCACACTTCTTAGGATTTAGTCTGAGACTAAATTTTTCCATTTTGTCTAGTATCTTGCTCAAGTCATCTAGATGTGCAACCCTAATCATAGATTTTGCTAAAGTATCATCAACATAATCCTCCATAGTCCTATGCATCATGTCATGAAAAATAGATGTCATGGCTCTTTGATATGTAGTACCAACATTTTTAAGCCCAAATGGCATGACATTCCAATAAAAGGTGCCCCATGCACATTTGAAAGTAGTTTTCTCTTGATCCTCTAGAGAAATTTTTATTTGATTATATCCAAAAAAACCATCCATTAAAGAATACATCTCAAAGCCCATAGTCATGTCCACTATCATATCAATGTTAGGTAATGGAAAATCATCCTTAGGGCATGCTCTATTTACATCTCTAAAATCCATGCACACTCTGATTGATTTATCTGGTTTTGAAATAGGTACAATATTAGAGATCCATTCTGCATAGTCAATAACTTGGATGAATCTGGCTTTCAGGAGCTTCTCTAATTCAGCTTTTACCAAGAGTGCAACATGAGGATGCATCTTTCTCAATTTGTGCTTGACAGGTTTGACATTTGGAGCTATAGATAAATGATGCATTATAAGATTAGGATCCAACCCTGGCATATCTGAATATTTCCATGCAAAGTTGATCTTCTTTTCTGTTAGGAATGTTGTAAATTTTTGCTTCTCTTCTTTTGATAAAGATTGTGCTACATGAATCAATTGTGGTGCTTCTGCTGTTCCCAAATTGATAGATTGAGTGGGCTCAATTAGAATTGGAGATCTGTCCTATAAATGACCCAGAAGGACATCAAATATCTCATCCTTAGGTGCCTCAGAGAGGTTTTCACCTTCGGATACGTCTTTTATTTTTACTTTTATAGGTTCTGAGACTGCCACAAAGTGGTTTTCACCCTCAGAACTCTTTTTCTTTTTCTTTTTATTCTTATTTTTCTAATTGAGATATTCAATGTCTGACTCCATCATGCTAACACTCGTTTCACTGATGGAAGTAATCATAGGCTCAACTGCATTGAGATAGAAAGAAAGGGCATAGTCATTTGGGAAGGTATAAATACCATGGCTCCGATTTGTGGAGGTTTGATCAATAAGGTCTGGATATTGGATAGTCAAAGTGGGGAAGGATTGGGAGATAGTGTTTATAGATATGGATCTATCATCATTGGTCCTAAGCTGACGCTCGAGTTCAAAGGTGATATTACAACTTAAGACATTCAATTCGTGAATAGGCTCAATGTCATTGTGGGAGTTTAATTCAGCCATAGGTGGATCAGACTCGATAGGTTCATTGTTTCGCTCTAGAATTACATTGGGTTCGGGTGCATATTAGTGAATGACATCAACATGTTTCTCTGTAATAAGCTCATCTTCTTCTGGAATGGCTCCCCATTCATAGTCTAGATTCTTCATCTATGCCTCTAGGAAATCTGAGAACATGAGTAAAGTCAAGGTGAATACCCCAAGAAGGGTTACCCTCAGATTCTGATTTGAATTCATACTCATGATAATCTGTCTCAGAATAACTACCACCTTCCTCTTCTTGATTATTTTCAAGATTAGCTGGTTCTTGTGTTACAACTGTCTCTTGATTGGTAGTAGGTTCTTGTATTTCCACTACATTAATTCTTTTGATTGGATCATCTTTATCATCAAGAAGGTCTTTGATTTCTTTAGGAAAACACTCATAAGGGATAAGTTCAGAGCTATCTGAATCACTATCTGATTGTTCAGTTTCTTCCTTCTTAAAAAGAGGTTCTCTTGGTGCGATCTCCTCTATGACATGAGAAGAATTAATTTTGAGGTGGAAGGGTTTCTTTTTAAAGCCTAGGCCAATAGTATCTTTTTTTTCCCTACCAGTATGTGAAAGAGGTGTTATAAGACCTTCTCCTTTGACTCCTAGAGGTCCTTTACCTGAATATCCCATCTTAGCTATTAATTTATCTCCTAGACCATTCTCTTTGATATTGACTTCTTTTGCAATGTCTTCCATTTTGGATGTGGATGCTTCTTTAGTTGGCTCAATGGAAGATTCTCTGTTATTAGGAACAAGTTTATCTGCACTTTCCTTAATGTATTGCAAGTGGTGGATGTGTCTGCTGGAATGGTGACCTCTACTCCTTCATAAGGCAATGTCAAGCATTGGTGAAATGTAGAAGGAATAGCCTTCATCTCATGTATCCATGGTCTCCCTAGAAGAATGTTGTAAGCCAAAGGTAAGTCAAGAACTTGACATATAGTATCTCTAATAATTGGACTTGCTCTAATAGGTAAGACAATGGTGCCTTTAGAAGATCTTTCTTGTTCATCATAGGCTTTTATAGTTATCTTCTTTCTAGGATCAATAGACAATTCTGAAAATCCCAATTGTGTGACCAAGCTGTAAGAACAAATGTTTAGGTCAGCACCCCTATCTATCAACACATGTTTGACTCTACAGTTCTGGATCAAGACTTCTATATGCAAGGGCTGATTATGTGGGTGACTCAAGGAGTTGTCATCTTCCTCTGAAAAGGAGATATATTGCGGAGATGTAAGATGTCCAACCATAGTCTGGAACCTATCTAAATCAAGGTCATCAGGAACATTGGATCTGAGCAAAGCTTTGTCTAGAATAGCTCTATGAGCTGGAGATATCTAAAGCAACTCAAACATGGAGATTTTTGCATTAGTGTGTTGGAGTTGTTGAACAATGCTATAAGATGCGGGCCTCGTGTCTTTAGGATTGGAAGATTTGGAAACAGCCTTCTGTTTGGAAGTGGAAGAAAGATTGAAGGGCATCTTAGGGACATTTGATGAATCTGGTATTTGTCCATTCAGATGTGCCTGAGCTTGTGATCGAGTAATTGCGTTAGCTGAGGTATGATCTCTATCTCTTCGCACAATTGTGATGACATTGCAATGCTCAGAGAGACAAGGTTCAACCATGTTGATAACAACATTATTTCCAGGGTAAGCATAATTGACCTTTTCCCCCATATTAGGATAAGAAGATGAAACTTCTTGATCATGTTTCAGAAATGGTTCTGTGAATGCCCTATGATCATTATTGCTCTTATGATTGTCAATGGTGATGTCTCCCTTATCAATCAAATCTTGAATAGTATGTTTCAAGCGTAAGCAGTTATTGGTTTTGTGACCTTTACCTCGATGGAAATCATAGAATTCATTCTCTCTCCACCATTTTGGTTTGGGATCAGAATCAGATTGTCGGATCTCAGGCAAAGAGATGATGTTATTAGCTAGCAGAGTTCTCATGGTTGATTCTAAAGATTCTCCAAGTGGAGTGAACATTCGTTTATTATCAGCGGACCACTTTTTATACTCTGGCTTCTTTTGAGATGATTCAGGCACCTTTTGTTCTAAAGCTTTTATGGCTCGGGTACCAATAGTTAGATTGAAAGCTGGTGCCTTTGATGGGGCACAGATAGTATCAACAACACCATCAGTGACAATGCCTTTATTCTTGTTCCAATTTTTGTTCTTATATTTAGAACTGGACCCTGATTTGTACTTGTCCTTTTGAAGTGTGATTTCTCCTTTTTTTACAAGCACTTTTTTGATTTTGATAGCATTGTCTACCATTTTATCAAAAGATGTATGATCTTGCATTTGTAAGGGGTAGTTGATATCTGGAACAAGATTATTGATGAAGATTTCCAGTTTCTCAGTTTCTGGAATAGGCCTAGCATATAGAGAGAATTTCTTCCTCCATCTCTTAAGAAATGTTAGGAATGGTTCTCCTGGATATTGCTTGAGATTGCAGCTATCAATCATGGTGACTGGATGTTGAATGTTGTAGGAGTATTGTTGATAGAATAATTTGATCAACTCCTCAAAAGTTTTGATAGTAGAAGGCAATCTAGAGAACCAATGAATGGCTGCTCCCCCTAGGGATTGAGGGAAGAGACACATCAAATAGGTTGGTTCGTGCATGAACTCCATAGATTGTGTACAAAATTCTCTGACATGATCTTGGGGATCCAAGTGTCCATCATACTTATCATATTTAGGCATCTCCACTCTTTTTGGGAACGATGGCATGTACAAGTCTTTGTCAAATGGAAAAAGACATAGGACCTCCAAGGAGAACTCCTTGGGTTCCTTTTCTTTCTCAAGGTTATTAAGTTTGACTTGCATAGCATGCATCTGTTTCATCATAGCTATAAGTGGAGTTTCTTCCTCATGCGTAATGATATTTTCAACATTAAAGTTGGGAGGAAGTTTAGCTCCTTGATGAGCTAATTGTAAAAAGTATGCCTCTCTGTCTTCTTTTAAGAAATGCTTCATCATTCGTTTGAAGTTATCATCATTCTGATATTGAGAAATTTCTTCAGGTGTGGGTTCCTGATCTGCACCATGTTGAGATTGAGCTCTTTGAGAGCCAAAGTTTGTCCCTACTTGAGACATGGTGGGAGTTCTACTTGGGGTAGATTGATGAGGAGTTTGTTGATTACCTCCGTGAGTTGATGGAGGAGGAATGTAACCAGATTTCAATCAAAAGTTGCCAAGACCATCATCTTTGTAAAGACCAGAATTGTAGAGTTACTCAAGAGTTGGACCTACACGAGTAGACAAAGTTCTAGTGTTAAGTGCTTCTCCCAATTTCTTGTGAGAGGAAGCTCTAGTCTCCACCATTAACCTTGGGCGAAGCAAAAGAATACGATGAAGACAACTGAAGAATGAATTGAATCAAGATGATCAAATGATGCAACCTTGTCAAGGTTTGATTAATTGAAGCTTGGATTAGATGTAGATGAAGGAGACTATGCCCTAGATGTATGGGTAGATTCCCAAAAGATAGCGGACACGAGTTCACAACACTTAGCCGTTTTGATGATTGATTGAAGATTGATAATTATGACAAGGTTTTGACACAAGATGATAAAGACTCAAATCGATTAAACAGAAGGCTGGATCAGATTCAAAAGGTCACTTCAGGAAAATGATTGGATTCTCAGTAGTTTATTGCTCTGTTCCTAACACAATGATTTTCTTGACAGATTCTAGAAAT
Source organism: Chamaecyparis obtusa (assembly GCA_027943335.1). Lineage (NCBI taxonomy): Eukaryota > Viridiplantae > Streptophyta > Pinopsida > Cupressales > Cupressaceae > Chamaecyparis > Chamaecyparis obtusa. Next base: position 176,993 of record BSBK01008871.1, read on the forward strand.
AGGCTGGAAAAGCAGGATATCTAGCAATTCTGACAACTTTTTGACAATTTTTCAAAACTTCTCAAATGACTTTCTACAGGCTCGTATGACAGTGGGTATAGCGTGAAATGACAATTGACAAACTCGTACAATAGTTGACAAACTCACATGACAGTTGATAACAGGAAAATTGACTTTTGAAAATGACTGACAACAACACTCGTACGACAATGTACCAGTTACCATATGACAATTGGGGGGTAATGAAATGACTCTTGACCAAAACTCATATGACTTTATGACCTAATGAAACAAATTTTGACTACAGAAAGGAATTTCACTTGAATTTTTGCAAATTTTTGGGTTCTTAGTTTCAGATTGTTTGCAAATTTCAATGTCCAGATTTGAGGATTGTAACAGATTTGTTCATTTTTAGTAAGCAGATAGATAAGCAAGCACGCAAAACAACAAGCAAGTGATTTCAAGCATGTTTGAAAATAATGAACAAGGGAAAAAGCAACCTTGCGCATGAACAATCAAGTGACTTATTTGTGCTAATCCTTAGAAGTGCTAATTGTGTATGTTCCAAAAAGTTTTGCAATAACACACATTCCTAGAAAATGAAAATTTGGCCTCACTAGGGTTTTTAGTAATGGTTTGACTCTGCAACTTTTATGATCCAAGAGGCCAAACTCCAATCCAGGCGCACCGAGGTTTTGACACAGTTCAAGAACTTAATCTTCAGGATTTGCTAGGGAGATCTGACAGCCCAACAAGAGACCACACCTGTGGAGATTTCTTCCAACAAGACATTTATATAGCGATTGTCACTACCACGGTGAAAATGGCTATTACCGCTTGAGGTTCTGTCAATGTGGTTGACCTAATAAAGGGAATGTCCACTATGGTTAACCCTCTGTAAAGGTGACTCACAAGATATACCACATGGAGACTAGATCAGATTCAAGGATCTGGGTTTCTGGTACTATCCAAAAAGGAAGTAGAGCATAATCCCCTAGCCTCTTCACTTCACCAAAACAAAGAAAATAGATAAATCTGACATGCTAAGACTAAGATTATCTCACAAAGATCTATGACATCAACCCCTTATGATCTATCAACCTCCCCGGAGAGAGAATGCATCGATCAAAAGTTGAAGACACACGGATCTATTAGAACGTGAGACTCCCTCAGTATCCTCCCTACCTACAAGGGTTCCTTTGTTGAGAAGAGTTTCACTGGAAACTCACTCTCTCAAGAGCCATGAATAGTGTTTATAGAGCCTATTTACTATGTGTAACAAAGATGCTGAAAGCAAATCTATGTTCATTTTTAGAGCCCAAATGAAATGTGTGATATGGAAAAGAAAGGCACTCAAGCTAGACACGCAAGATGTTCACTTTAACCCAAATCAAAATGTTATCAACTGAGAAGGTTACCTTAATTCCTCGCAATGTGCTTAGTAGATTTTTACCTATTTTTAGCAATTCTTGCGCTTTGTCCAATCAAAACCAGTGAAAATCAATCAAAAATAGAGAATTTCAATTGTTAGGGTTAGCTGTTAGTTGAAATTTGAAAACCAAATCTGACAAACTGCCTGAAAAAGTGAAATGACAATCAAACCCTGGCACTAAAACTCGTACGATAGTGGGTTACCTCCCAGACGAAAATCTAGAAACTCGTATGACAATGGGTATTAGACCAAATGACAATCGAGCTTCCAGGTGACTGTGGGTTTTTTCTTGTGTGATCCTCAATCAAATCAACTGTCATACGATAGTGGGTCTCTCTTGGTATGAGTTTCTGACAAAACTCATATGAAAATTTTACGGACAGAGAATACAAATAATGGCTTGGAATAGAAAAGGATAAGAAAATGATAGAAATTGATAGAAAATGATGGGAAACCCATTTCAGGGCCCCACGGTGGGTGCCAGAAATGTGTGTGTGAATTTTGTACCTGATCTGTAGACACAACACTTCAGTAAAACATTAGAGGTTAGCAAAAATTGAAATCGTGCATGTAATTGAAAACTAAACTAACCAGGTGATTTATTGCCTTCTAGTAGATGCAAGTATGTATTCTCAGATTGGACCGAGATTAGTGACCTTGACGACACCTAAATGAAGGATTTGAATGCAAAATCTAGATATGGAATGATGCAATTAATCTATTTTTTTTTGGATTTTAGATGCAATAAGAATGAGAAATCTGATATGAATCTATTCTATATGAAAAACTGATATGCTAAAATGATCTAACAATAATTTTCTAAATGATATGGATACTATGCAAAACAATGAAAATCTCACAACAACTCGAATTCTCAAGATCAATTCTTCAGTCTCCAATTTGACAACATGAGTGTGCAATTTATGGATTGATTTGTGTAGAGCTGAGCCTTGATTTTATAGAAATCTAGGGCTTTGGAGGTGCATGGAAAAAACCATAAATCACTCAAATAACTCAGGTTGATTTTTGAGTTATGTTTAAATAAAGGATAATTAACTCACAAAAACATGCAAAGCAGAGTTTAACTCAAAATAGAGTTAAGATTTAATTGATAATTGATAATTGTCTGCTTTTCTGATTGTGCATGATTTAATATGAATTAATTTTAATAATAAAGTGATTTATTTCCAACTTAACTGATTTTGAAAAATAAAACAATTGATTTATGGGTTAATCAATTATTTTTCAAACTTTTATTCAAAAATAATATTATTAAAAATTGACAACTTGCTTTAATTAATTAAATAAGAATTTAATCAATTATTCATAGGATTTTGGATTTATTGTCAAAATTAAATAATACAATTTAGGAATAAATGTAATTAACTTCAATTAAATAATTAAGTGGCAGAATTAAATCTAATTAATTAAATATTGAGAATATTCAATTAATCAAACCTTAGGATAAATAGGATTTATCACCAAATAATCATTAAATCAAAGATAATTAGGATAATTAAGAATATTACCAAGAATATTCCCCGATGCAGAATTTAGGATAATCAATTAGGATTCGATGATGTTCAGATGTGCCTTAGGTTAGGACTTCGATGTCGATTTTGTTCGATGTGTCGATATAGGAGGTTAATGAACCTATAGCCCATTTTTGGGGTATTACAATACCTTGAGCTGTTCAAAATCCTATTGACACAAGTAGTCCCAAATGAATTTAATATCCTTTCTTAGTAGGTGAGAGAAAGGATGCACCTTGTCTACGAGTTGTGACACAAATCTTCGGATGGATTGAAGTCTTCCTTGCAAGCTCCTTAATTGTTTCAAAGTTTTAGGAGGTGGCATCTCCAAAATGGCTTTCACCTTCTTAGGATCCACTTCTATTCCTCTGCGTGACACAATGTAGCCTAAGAGCTTACCTGATTGCACACCAAAGACACATTTTTTGGGATTCAATCGAACCTTATACTTTTCTAGTCTGTCAAAGATTGTGGTGAGAATATCAATGTGTGATTCTCGTGTCTTGGATTTTCCTAAGATATTATCCACATAATCTTCCATGATCACATGAAGGAGGTCATGAAATATGGTCGTCATGGCTCTCTGGTATGTGGTGCCTGCATTCTTGAGACCAAAGGGCATGACCTGATAACAAAATGTACCCCACGGGGTAGTGAAGGCAGTTTTAAGCTGGTCTTGCACTACTATGCAAATTTGATTATATCGAGAAAAACCATCCATGAGGGACAACATCTCATTCCCAACAGTCAAATCCACTGTGATGTCAATGTTTGGAAGTGGAAAATCATCCTTAGGGAAGGCGAGATTAAGATCTCTGAAATCAGTACAAATCCAGATACCCCCAGAGGGTTTACTTACTGGTACAATGTTTGAGACCCATTATGGATAGTCTATTGGTCTGATGAATTCTACATCTAGCATCTTTTGCAATTTAGCTTTAACCAGGAGTGCTACTTGTGGATGCATCTTGCATAATTTTTACTTAACAAGTTTGATTTTAGGATCCACAACAAGATGATGTACAACCAAGTCAGTTTCAAGTCCAGGCATATCTTTATATGTCCATGCAAAGTTAATGTAGGCTTTCTTAAGGAATGTAGTCATGGACTCTTGTTCTATCTCATCTAGAGAGTCTGCAATGTAGGTGATCTTAGGATCTGCTTCTATGCCCAGATTAACTGCAATCGTTTCTTCTATGAGGATAGAAGATTTCTCTGATGGTAATAACATGAAGGGAAAGTCAACTTCCCCCTCCTCTAGTTCCTCAGAGAGGTTTTCACTAGAGGATGCATCCTTTATTTTGTCTTTTTTACCATCCAAAGGTGCCTCAGAAAGGTTTTCACCCAAGGATGTTTTATCATTTTTTTATTTTCTTTTTCTTCATTTTTGTGACTAAGGGAGTTGACTTGGCTACTGAAGTAGGCTTGCTCATTGTAGTGAATCTGATGTTCATTGTCTTGGAGATTTCTTAGTCCAAAAAGTGCTAGAACTACCTCATCCGAATTGCATGTCTAAGGCAGGTGGTGAATCTTGTTGGTCCCAATCGACCAGTTCAGGATTGGTAAGGGGAAGTTCGGGTGAGGAAAGGTCAGATTGGGTGATATGGAGGACATGGGTATCAAGGTCATTTTCAATATATTGGAAAGGGACTTCAAAGAATCTTCCTTGGTGTTTGAATTGGATTCAATCAAACAATAGTCATTGGCAAAGGTTTTCTTAGTTTCTATGGAACCCAGTCCTCGTCCTCGGGGGTATCTAGTTGCTTTTATGAGAGTTTTTCTTCCTATTTCATTTTCTCCAAGGCTAGTGCTGTGATATGCCATACTTTCAACAATGGGTGTGGCCTTTATATACTTCCCTTTAGGAATGTCTACGGGTTTTTCTTCTTCTTCATAAAAAAGCCAGGAAAGAACATTATGCTCCATATGTTTGTTTGAGAGAGATCCCCAATGTTCAAATGTAGTCTGTTTACATTTCATAGTTTCTTTATTTTCTTTAGGAAAAATTTGTGAAGGTTTTCCATAAGACCTGGGAGAGAGATGGAGCTGACTAATGCATAGGGCATTTTCAAACTTGTATTCCCCTGGGCCTTGATCGGTGAACCTAACTTTCCTTTCGGACTCAGTATTCTTTTCTTCATGGGTAACCTTTTCTTTTCCCTTGGCATGCTTAGACAACTGTTCTTCAGAGGAAGTGTGCTAGATGAGAATCTCTTATGAAAGTGGACGAACACATTCATTCAATGGGAAGTAGTTTTATTGTTTTCCTTCCAACCTTTTGCAATATTGGAAGGGTTCATAATCACTAGGAATGATTATCTCAGCTCCATGATGTGGAAATTTTAAACATTGGTGAAATGTGGATGGGACACCTAAGATAGCGTGTATCCATGACCTACCCAAAAGGATATTGTAAGGTAGATCCAAGTCAAGCACTTGAAAAGTAGTTTCAATAAGGGTTGGGCCCACTTGTAAGGGAAGTGCAATGAGACCTTTACTCACCCTTTCTCTATCATCATATGTCTTTATTGTTATTCTCTTATTTACATCAATGAGGTCCTCAGAAAGACTGATATTATGAATCATGCTTAAAGTACAAAGATTCAGATCGGATCCATTGTCTATAAGGACTCTTTTGATTCAGGTGTTATGGATGGTGACTTGGATATGCAGGGGTTTATTATGATGAGGGTCAGGAGCTTAGAAATCTTTGTTAGTGAACATCAAGTGTTGTTGGGTAGCCAAATTTTTGATCATTGCTTAGAATTGAGAGGCATTAATATTTTTTGGGACATGAGACTCAGTTAGGGCATTCTCAAGGACCTCTTTGTGAGCGGGGGATGTATGCAAAATCTCTAGTATGGATATCTGCGTAGGGGTCTTCTTTAGTTGGGAAAGAAAGTCATAACGTGACGTAGGTCATGTTGAAGTAAATGGTGCAGCAGGTGGATTGACAACAACTTGTATAGTTACATGAGGGCAACGGGTAGTAACATTGCAATCTGCACTCGTTAAAGTCAATGTGTTTACATGAGTGTCAGATTGTTCAATATGGCCACATAGTGAGTCAAAACCACAAACATCATTTTCAGCTAATTTTCCACAAGTGCGTTCATCCCCTGAGATTTGTTTTGTTGAATAATTGTAAGAAAATCCCTTGGATGTGGATGCATTATTTTGATTATGTTCTGGAAAAGGTTTAGAGTACATTTTTAACTGGGCGTTAGAAGTAGAGGCATTTTGTCCTTCTACTTCAATTTTACCATCATTAATCGAATCTTGCACAAAATGATGAAACTTCATGCATTTTTGATCTCATGCCCTTTTATGCGATAATAATCACAATATTCATTATCCTTATACCAGTTGGGTTTAAGTTGATTTTCATCGAAAGGCCTGGTATTAGGATAAACCATCATCCCTTGGTCAACTAGACATCGAAAGATCACATCAAGGAAATCTACCAGCTGTGTAAATTATCATTGTGGTTGTTGTTTCCATTATATCGTGAGAATAGAGAGCCACGATGACCGGATCCTTGATTTTGATTCTGGTTATTTGAACTATTCTGATTGTTTTGGTTATTCAAATTGGTTTGATTATTGTTACGATTGTTTTGATCATTGTTATTGTGATTGCCTTGGTTACTATTGTTGGATGCTTGAACATTTTGGACATGTTTAGCTTTGGTCACTCCATCATTAACAACACCCTTGTTCTTAGACTAGAAATTGGGTTTAGCACTAGTATTGTTAGATGATTTAGGGGTGTAGTGTTTAATTTCTCCTTTCATCAAAAGTCCATCTTCAATAGACTTCCCCTTTTTAATGAGTGCCTCGAAGGAATCTAGGGCAGCCATCTTCATCTGTAATGACATTTCTGTAACCAGATTCTTAGTAAAGATGTCAACAAGATGTGAATCTGGGATTTTCCAAGGCATGTGGTTTGCGAGATGTCACCATCTTTGGAGAAAATTGGCAAAGGTTTCTCCATTTCTTTGTTTCATGTTACAAAAATCCTTGAGGGATGCTTGATGTTCCATGTTATAAGAATATTGTGTAACAAATTGTTTTGCGAGATCATGGAATGTGGAGATGGAACCCGGAGGAAGGTTCAAAGCCACTCTAAGGCTAGTCCTCCAAGACTTCTAGTGAAAAGTCTTAGGAGAAGATGATCATTGTGGGAAAATTCTTGTGCCGCTACATAGAATTCCTTGATATGTTGCGTAGGGCATGAGTCTCCGTTGTATTTGTCAAACTTTGGCATTTCAAAATTGGCGGGGAATGGTTGGAGAGTGATTGATTTGTCAAAAGGATAAGGATATATTTTTGCAAAAGAAAATTCCTTCTTCCCGCCTTTCTGCATAGCCAACATCATGCCTTTGAGCTCATCAATTTGTTGGACTAATTCAGGAGGATTAGTGGTGATCGTATGGGATTGAAGTGTTCCTCCTCCTAACAATGCATTATGTCCAGCTGGAGGGGGAAGATTCATGTTATGTCTCTAATTGGTGTTATTTGCTTGTGCAGAATTTTGATTTTTTAGGACTCCACTAGGCTTCGAGAAAATAGAAGCAGAGCGTCGTCCTGAGGACCCTGGTTGTGGTTTGGGTATACATCACGCATTTGAACCATCGTTACTCACCCCATTATTTGAGTTAGGCTTGTTTAGGAGTTGTCAGATTAACTCAAGCATATCAAGGGGAGGTTGAGTTGTATTATCAGATGTTGATGGTGCTACTTTGCTTTTGTTGGTTCGAATCAAGTTGTTCTCAAGCAAAGCTTCATCAAAATTATTAGGGAGGGTAACACCTCTTTGGACAAGATTCATGAAGATATTGGCACTGTTGGCTTGGATTAGGTCTTCCACTAAGCTTAAGTTTTTAGGATCCTCAAAAAATTCTTTCGCTTGTGGATTAGCACTAACACTTTCAGGTATTACCATGTCAGATTCCATGTGAGGTTCTTCTTCATCATTAAACTCTTCTTGATAGACAGTTTCTTGATTGTTATCCATGATGAGAGATTCTTGTCTTAGCTTTGATTGTGATCGGGTAAGTACCATGCACGAGTGACCTTAGGATGGTTGAATTAAAGAAGGGATAATAGTTGATGAGGTATGGAAAGAAAAGGATTTGGTGATCTAGGAGAAACTTGGACTAATGATTAAGTCTTGATGATTGATTGGATTGATTGATTTGATTTAGGATTAAATTGATTGATGAGAGGAACATCCTAAGCCTCAAGGATTGATTGGGTTTAAAGGTTTGGAACACACCTAGGTGAAACAAGCCCTTGTGATTATGTAAACATAGGATTGGTTTTGATTTAAAGTCTTCTTGTTTTTGGGTGATAAACTAATGATTCCCAAACAAAATAGGACTGGATTAGGACTACTAGAGAAAGACTCAGTTCTCAAAGTAGTAAGGGATTAATGTTTTCTTTGGAATTAAGGTCTATGAAACACTATTGGAATGATTCTTTCACCCTATGGCTTGATGAAGGTGTGAAAGATGGATTGATCTAATTCTAATTTTAAGTCCAAGATTCTGATTAATGCTCCTAATGTTTTGGGATGTGGATGACGAAAGGGATGTTAAAAGATGAGAAAGGGATGAATTACTTGAAGAAGATGAGGAATGAAGGTCAAAGGTACTTAGTCATAGGATTCCCAAGTGACAAAGGCCATGTTCACTTTGTTCTTGGCAACAAAATTAGCAACCCGATTATTGTAAATGATTTTATCTGATTTCTCAACAAGTTTTTCTTTCTTATGTTTAACACTATCTGTCATGACTTGAGGACAATATCATGATAGATCAAGGATGTTCTTGGCAAGAAACAATTTCATACATACATCAAAGGTTTGAGTTACAAGCACATTTGTCAAAAATAGTCCTGCAAGGGACAAAGCAACCTTGTAGGATTCAAGTGTATGGATTTATTTTTGCAATGAAAGTAACAAGCACACTCTTTATCCCTAAAAGGAAGTTGGCTGAGATTGAAAACCTTTTCTCACTAACTTAGGAACACACCCAACAACTCCTTAGAATACAGCCATCACCAAGCATGCAATGGCTCCATGATGTCGTATTATCAGAGTGTTAACATTGAAGGGGGCTCGATATGGTGAGTGTCTTGGAGAGATTACTATTCTCCTTGCACGTAGATTATCAACCTTTCAGAGGTGAACTGGGTGGCTTCTAACTAATGGATTTTAGTAAGGATCTCCATTTGAACACACTCTTTGTGTCTGTGCAAGCGCGGCTAGGACATATGGCCCCACAAAGCACCTTGACACAAGTAGTCACGTAAATGTGATTAAGACCATGAGGCCCTAGAAAATGTTAGGTGAGAGCCATGTATAAGCTCAAATGCCATCTTGCTTCTGAGGCTTTAACCCCAAAAATAAAATTTCATTAACGTGTGCTGGAGTGGTGGGCTTACACCTTGTTCTCACGTGGGTTGTTCTCGGGAGCTTTTTACCTCACTGGCAGGCCCATCTAAAGGATTGAAAGTAAATGCATGGATTGGCCCCAAGAAGGAGTTTGGATTTTTGGTTTTCCCTCAAGGGGAAAAGAGCATAATCTCCTATCCAATGAGGTTTTCTCCCAAACACATCAAACAAATTATTAATTCCAAGTTTTTTCTTCAAGACCACAATTCAAAAGGTTCTGGGTTTCTATTTTTCTCACTAGGAGAAAAGAGCATAATCCCCTAGCTAATGAATCATTATCTTCATAAAAAGACTTCCTATTTAATACTAGGTGCCTAAGAAATCATTAAGAAAACACAATGTTTGATTGAATCTCCTTGGCAACCTACAAAACAACTTTGATAAGTAGTTTAGTGTGTTTGGTCTTCTAATAACGTCCTACAAAACAAACAAGTTAGTAGTCTTAGAGTGGTCAAATCTTGGTCAACATTCTACAAAATCACTGTTAGAAGTCACAAAATGTCAGTATCTTCCAAAAAACTCAGATCATAAAACTCAAAGTGTAATATATTATGAAAACATGCAAAAATCAGACAAAGATGCCTATTTACAGGCAACAATGCATGCCTATCAGAGACACCTGTTTAGAGGCAGAGACGCCTATGTACAGGTAGAGATGCCTATTTAAAGGCAGACACACACGTGTACAGGCATAGATGCCTATCTGCACAAAAATAGAAGTTAAACACCAATGTTTGAAAGTTTTATCTTCTCATTAAGTTTTGAATGCATAAAAAGGTTTCTTATAGTAAAAATATAGTGATTTTTAACCTTAATATGTCAAGAAATTTTACTTAATCAGCTTTAAAAAAATAATACAAAGGAAAACTCCCTCTTCTAGCAGAGACACCTGTGTGTATGCAGAGACACCTATCTACACAAAAACAAAGATTTCATTAGCTTCATGTATTTTTCTTCATTTGCAGATACAGGTATGTGTTTTAATACTTATCATTAGCCTTAATGTGATTATGAAATACAAGTTTTGTTGATTACAATACATTAAAATGAGAGAAAAACTCTTTCTGGTGGAGACGCTTGTCTGGAGGTGGAGACATGAGACGCCTATGTGTAGAGACACCTGCTGACAGGAAGAGACGCCTGTGTGCAGAGATGTCTGTTTACAAGCGGAGACACCTCTGGTCATGCGGAGATGCCTATTTGGAAAATTCATGGGAAACCTTCACAAAATCAAGAGAAATAGTTAGTAAATGGGATTATGGGTCCCACCAGGCATGCCAAAATGTATATGATGAAAATCCACCTGTTAAGAACAAGTTCAAACATGCAAACATTAATGATAAAGAGCATATTCAAATCTATTTTAGCATGTTCATAAACTTATAAAAACACTTATTTTCACCACAACCTCTGATGAACAATAAGCAAGTGCACCCAAGACTTGCTTGATTTCAACTCTTAGAGATATTTGTGGTTGTGCTCTCCCAACACAAGTATAGATCCCACTAAAATGCAAGTATAATGAAGATTTGAGATGCTCAAGAAGAAGCTATAGAAGCAACTCTCAAGCACTCAAATTTAAGAGGCCAAAGAAGCTCAAGGAGGAGCTATGAAAGCAATCATCAAGCTCAATGGAATGCAAGTAAAAAGAACTAATGAAGCTAAATCTACAATGAAAATATAACAACAACCAAATGGTTAGCAAAACTCTAAAAATCTAAGCATATACTAGCATAATAACTCTAATGCAAAAAGGAATGAATTTTTCTTGAGACAAGGGTCCTATTTATAGGATTTTGGAGGGCTAGGGTGAGGTGGCATCTATGTGGAATCCACATAGGCTCCACCAAGGAGACACATAAATCATGCAAAGTCTAAGACTTTCTCACACATGTGTGAGCAACTTGGGATGTGAAAGGTCAATGTGTACTTCAAGTACATGTGTAAGTGTGTGTAAGAGATGTGTAAGTGAAAAATTCCATTTTCACCATTTTAGAATGTGTAAGAAGTGTCATAAAATGTAAGAAGCCTTGTTTATTCAAATTTTAGCAATTTTTGAAAAGGGTCATTTTTGGAAATTTGCTCACACATGTATGAGCAAATAATTAGGACTAATGGATGTAGGAATCCAAAAATTAGCCTAATTAACATTAGTTAATTAGTGAGTAGACTTATTAGATAGAAAGCGATGTGTGTAGGATAGCATCTAGGTTGGATTTAGGATTAAATTAAACAAAACTTAATTTAATCATGGTTTAGTAGAAATAAAGAATGTGAGGGGATAAATAAATTTTTAAATGGGACTATGGAGGCACATGTATTAAATTAAATTTAATACTTTATGAAAGGTAGTATTTAAATTTAATTCAAATACTATAATTAGTGAATTTATTTAATTAAATAAATAGATGAATTTAACAAACATAATTAATTAAAAATTAACTATAATATTATTTAAGGTCATTAATTAAATTAAATTTAACTAATGTTAAAAGGATGAATTTAGGTGTCTACAACATTACATCATCATAATGAGTCATCACATCATATCATACACATAAACAAGTTATATTCATTATTTGACCATATAAAAATCAATAAAAAATAACCCATTGCATCCATGCATATAACCATAAACATCATCGTGTGAATCATAACAACTAGAGATAATCATAGTAGCATAGAGGTATGTCTCCCTAAATTTCATACATAATCCATATAGGGAATTACACAAAACATCTCATACATATATATCTCTTTCAAAAAGGTGTCATGGTACTTAATCATCTGGAAAAAAATGTCCATCATATCGTAAATGAGCTATGAAGATGAGCCATTCTTTGACCATATGGACCTATGCTCTTGAGATTTGGAGGAACCTACCCTTCATTATATTTGATCTCCTATCGCTACCTCTTGTAGAGGGTTCATTGGTCCCTCCACCCTCTTATTGGTAGTCATGTGAAGTCAACATCTCTCTAACATGCCCATGATAAATGTGGATGCTCTTTGCTCTAGCGGTACTCCAACCTCATATAAATCCTTGTAGTATTGTGTCTCCCTTGCCAATTTGATCTTCTCCATAGTCATCTTTGGCCCTAACCCCTCTAATATCTCTATAGCCCTCTATAATTACTACTCTTCCTTCTCTTCCTTGCTCACTTTTGTGTCTCTCTCTAGTCATTGTGTCTCTCTCTTTGATTTTTTAATCCCTCTCTCTAATTATCACATATCTCTCTAATAGTTTCTCTACTAATGGAAACTGCAAATTCTCCTCTTGATCCCCCAGATCACCCACTTTATCTCCTCTATCCCTCAGTGGATCTTGATGTTCCTATATTTTTCTTTGTAATGGAGCGTCTTTCCCTCTTGCCCCTCTCACCACATAATACTCTAGTATGTGTGCCTCTTGCATCTTATCCCCCTCATCCTTTATTTCCTCTTCAAGGTAATCATTATTTTCCTTGCCCCCTCATCCTTTATTTCCTCTTCAAGGTAATCATTATTTTCCTTATCCTCTCCTTTCTCTTAGCCCTATCGGGATACCTCATCTATACCTCTGCGTACCTATCTCTCCCTTGGTGGTGACATTATGGGATCCACTATCCACTAAGGTCTATAGCTCTCGAACCACATCATGTATTAAATTGTAACACTAGGATCTACCACATGTCCCTTCATATCCCATTGTACTAACTCCAAGTACTTAAACTCTATCAAAGAAAATTCATTTCCAATAGTCAGGCCCCAACTAACCACTCCCTAACTGTCTAAGAAAATACTACTAATCCATGTTGCATATCTTATGCTCGAACCAACTATCTCTATACTTGTCATGGAAGGAATTTCTCAATTATATATATATGTACATATATATATATATATATATATGTACATATATATATATATATATATGTACATATATATATATATATATATGTACATATATATATATATATATATATATATATATATATATATATGTACATATATATCTACATGTACATATATATGTACATATATATCTACATGTACATATATATCTACATATAGATATATATGTACATATATATATATGTACATATATATATATATATGTACATAGATATATATATGTACATATATATATATATATATATATATATATATATATATATATATATATATATATCTATATATATATATATATCTATATATATATATATATCTCTCTCTATCTATATATATATATGTACATATATATATATATATCTATATATATATATATCTATATATATATATATATATATATATATATATATATATATATATATATATATATATATATATATATATATATATATATATATATATATATATTGAAACACCTAGCCCAATGATAGGTTGAGTGTCCTTTTTCCTTCTACCAGTCCCTACAATATAACCACAACCTCTAAATCACCTCAATCAACTTGCCAAATACTAACCACTAGTACCATATGTTGTTTACATAAGTAATCATACTGCTATCAATATAAATATAGGGTTGTCCACTCATTCCTCTCATGTTTATTACTACTTGTGTTACTATAGTGTGTTCCCATACCCAGACATGGAGAAATGTAACCCCCACTACCATGGCGTTGTACCCACGACACACTAGCTCATGCATAGTCTTGTTCAAGTATGCTAGAATGTATGGCTCCCATGTATATATGGTCCTACTACCTCTCCCCATCCAATATAAAAACCTTGTGACCTCATGTTTGATAGAAAGATACCCCAATAATGTCACATATCACCAATGTATATGGCTTACAATATATGATTATTGATTATAAATCAAACTCCATGCTACTTATGACAATCTCATCCTTGAATGCCTAGTCCATGCATATCTCTACTAAAATTTCATGCACAACTCTTTTCCCATGTATCAATACTCACAAGATCTAATATATATCATCTAATAGCATGGTCATCTTTCCCATCAGATGATGAAAGATCGTAGTCTCATTATCCCATCTCTCTACCAAGTCTATTAGCATGCTTAGTTGGCTTGGATGTGTGGCATTTATGCCACATACCATAACTCTAATGCCCATAATTAGAACTCTCTCTAACTCTATTAGCTTTCACATTAGTGTTAATGTTGGGAGAATTCCATCCTTTGATGTTAGACTACTCAAATTTTCTCACAAGTTTAACAAACACTTGCATTAGTCCTATTGTCCCTAATTTTTCCTAAACCATTCTAATTAGTCTTGACCTTACCTATTCCACCCTTATTTCCCCCCCAAACTAACCTAAATCCATATATGGGACTCTCACAAGAACCCTTCCTTTTCCTAGGTGCCAAAGGTCTATAATAACACCCAACAATTTTTAAAGCGCACATGTGAAAGAACCCATCTAGCGAAATGGATGTTCCCTAGAATTTAAGAAGTGCCCACTTTCCAAAAGTGCACATCTATTATAATACATGTGTCTCAACAATAAAGAAGAACCCATGCACTTCCCGAATGTGCCCTAACTTGATGAATGTGCCCATCTAGCCCTATTTGTGCACTTCTGGAATAATATAAGACAAATTTTCCCAAAGAAAGTAAAATGCAAGATTTTAACCTAGGAATTCACACAATCACAAAGAAGGGATAGATCACTCAAACATGGTGCATAATGCATTGATTTCTTGAAGATCTACACACTTTCAGCCTGATGATTTTCCCAAGGAATGCCTATCATTTCTCTCTAAACTCTCCTCTTCTCCTATGAAAGTTGAAAGTGTAATTTAAATGTTGAAAATGACACTTGTGTTACCCTCCCTTTCCTTTTATAACTCTCTCATTTCCTTAAATTTTTCATGAGTTCTCTTTTGAGCTTGTATAACACCTAATTTTTCCCTCCCATTTGACCATGTTTTACTAACCTATCCTTTTTGTTGTAAATCTGACCTCCTTTGTAAAATTTGACACTAAATTTCTCAAGAGGCATCATACCTCCTTATTCGAGTCCTTTGGGAAAACTAGGGCATGTTCCTTTGAATTCTTTATTTTTCTTTGACATAATGCTTGAAATTGCATTGTCTCAAAGAGGGGAAATGTAGACACCAAAAATTGACCTTTCTTATGTCATAAATTTATTTAATTAATTAAATAATTATTTTTTACTAATTACTTCCTAATTATCTCTAATGAGTTCTAATATTTTCTAATCATTATTAATCTTCACTAATCACTTCTGAATCATCCCTAATCTTCCACAATCTTCCTAGCTAACAATCTTCCATCTCTTTATATTTAAGTAATTTTAATTATTTAATTATTTTACTTTCTACTATAATTGAATACATCATTTTGATTTATTCCACTACTCATGTAAATTAAATAAATTTTCATTTATTCATGTCTTTGCAATAAATATTAAATAATATCATTATTTAATATTCAATGATGCATATTAGAATTTTTGTTCTGATCCATACACATATGTGTCAAGGGAGGAGTGAATAAAGTTAGAAAAAAAGGTTGTGAAATATATATTCATCAATTATATTGATATGATAAGCTTTGAGATCATGTTGGGAAAAATATAATATATGGTAGAAGTGAGGTTTTAGAGAAACCAAGCCTCCTTTTACTATTTTGCAACTTGCAAAAAGGAAAAAAGATTTTTTTCAGCTTCCTTTGACACCTAATTTGAAGTTGAATCAATTCTACAAATGAGATGAAATGAGGAGAGCTCGTCAATCTATAAATTTTAAGAAAATGAGGAAGAACCTTCACCTTCTAGGAATAGAAAACTACCTAGAAGATATTCAATGATTATTATAGATATATATTTTCTTTGAATGCTAACATTGATGGATCAATATGTATACAAAAGACATTGAGTATAAGTGATAAGAAACCTTGAAAATTTGTCATTGATGAAGAGATGGATTCCTTAAAGAAGAATGATACGTGAGATTTGGCATCTTTTCATAAAAGACATAAACTTGTTGGTTTTAAATGGGTGTTAAAAAAAAAAATTGTTTCCAAAATATAGTATTATTAAGAAGTGCAAAGCATGATTGGTTGTTAAAGGTTACTTTCATGTTGAATAAATGGATTATGCTAATGATTTTTTTCTTATTAAAAAATGTCGTCCCTTAGATTCTTATTATCTATTATTATATAGCTTATGACTTAGAGGTCAAACAAATGGATGTGAAAAATATTTTTTTTTATAGGAATTTGGAGGATGATAACGACATGACACAACAAGGGAACTCTCTGATTAAAGGTAATAAAAACATTGGTGTATAAATTGAAGAATTTTTTTAATCTAGTTTGAAACAAAGTTTTAGGATGTGGTAACAAAAGTTTGATACATATTTTTTGAGTTTGGGATATAATAATTCCAAGTTAGATAATGGTAAGCCCACAAGGAAGGGTTGAATTAGATGTACCAATCACAACTAGCTCCATTGACCATTTGCTTGAATATTTTTATGATGTTTTATTAGAGGCTTTAGATCTACCAATTTCCTAGGGATAATAGGGTATGGAAAAGTTGTGTTAGATATGAAATGTATCACAAATTTCATGAATGTCCTAGCTTTTGAAAAATACCCATTATTTGTGACAATGGAAAGGGGAATACCACACTAAAAAATGATATAGTTGAGGACAAAGTGGCTATATAGAGATCTCATATGGTAAGAATATTATGTCTAGCTACCTTTGTGTGTCTAAGTGGATGTAGGAAATTGGATCATCATCAAAAAAGAGAGGGAGAGTGTCATCAAGGAGAGGGGTGCAAACATGAGGGGGGTTTAAATTTTTTATCTTTGCCAATAGCCTTGAGATAAGTAAAACCTTAGGGTTTTTGGGTTACCCTAGAGTCGTAGGGTCAAGTCAATGGTGGTAAGATTCTATTCATCCAATGGGTTTGGTCGAGGTCACCTTCTCTTGCTAAATGATCCTATTAATCAAAAACCTAATTAAACACTTGAAGAGAAATTAAAATGTTAAGTATAAAAAAAATGGATCTATAATTTTAATCTTATAAGTAGAAGAACTAAATTATTCAACCAATCTTATAATGATAATTAATTGTATGTATGTACACATATGTATATAAATGTGTGTGTGTATAGCGCGCACACACACATATGTATGTATACACAAATGACAAACATAAAATATATACATATATATAAATGTATATATACACATGCATTCATGAAATAATAAGCTTAATATATATATATATATATATATATATATATATATATATATATATATAAAATGTTGATCAAGTTGAATAATTTGAATTTATAACTTGAAACAACTTGAAGCCGAGTTGGCATTTTTCATTCTTGCAAACAAAAGAGACTGGAAGGTGGCGGTGTTACTACCACGCACTTCACCATTAGTAAGGAGGATACCAAGGTGGTAACTCCCAAGCTCGAGCTTGGTAAATTGCATTCAAGAAATAAGTAACTTAGAGTATCGTTGGATATTAATATATACTGCATCATGTTTTGAGCATGTTTTTCCTTTATGCTCTCTTGCCAAGAAATCTCTATCAACATAATTAATATTGTGGTGCTACTGCAAAGCGCAAGATCATTGAATATTATAAAAGTAATCTAAGCACATTAGAGAACCATGATTGATCCTCATCGATCTAAATCAAGCATGTCAACTCTCATTCAATTAGTAATTGATAATCTGGATTTCATAGTTTGGGTTGTCTTCATCATATTATATTTTGACATATAGTCGATTAATCATATTCATATTAATGTATTAATAGACATTGCTTGTCTATTGTTTGAATCAATAAAGAGTAAATCACATTCATGCATCAAATTACATTATTTATCTACTATAAAGAATCAATAAAGAATAGTCCACGAATTCAAACACTTATTTTTGCATTCATATTACAGTTATACATGTTGGCTTATATATCGTGATCTTGATAGGAATGCAGAAAAATAGTCTCAGAAGCATTTATTAAACTGTAACAAAATAGACTAAAGAAAAGAATTAGAAACCAAAGTAAATGAAATCCTTGTATATTGTAATAAATGCATTATTATGAAGCCTCGGTTGAGTTGAGTACGACTCCATATATGTATTTCATATTTACTTTAAAGAATAATATTTGTTACTATGCATGCACCATTTTGTAATGGTCATATGATTCGGATCAATTTTGATCAATGATCGTTTATAGTTAGCTAATAAGGCTTAATAGCTTGGATATCTTGTTAAACATAAATAATGTGTCATTCATAAAATAAACTGATTTAGCACCCTTTTTATGTCAGGAAGGTGGGAAAGTTAAATCCAATTGAAAGGAAAATCTATCAAAGTTAAGAATTAACAAATGGATCTATTATTTTCTTATATGTAAATATTCCCATGAAGGTCATAAATGAGTATTAATGCCAGTAGACATTAAGTAGATGGCTTGTTCATGGTTATAGTCTCATGAAGGTTATTAATGTCTGTTAATGTCAGTAGACATTTAGCATTTATCTTGTTTGTTGGTTAGTAAACTAGTGAGTTTGACGATCTTTGTTGTTTATGTACAAGTCAAGTAAGTGACCATCAATTCATATGAATCAGATATACATTCTATTTAGATGGTCATATTAGTTAGGTGATGTCTATAGTGTTTGACTGACTAAGAGTTGTGTAGGTTCTAAATATGAAGGTTAGATGGAAATTAAACCTAGTCCTATGTTTGCACCCTCATGAAGGGTAGGGCCACTTATATTAGGAAGGTGTATGAGAGACCAACAAGTTTGTGGTTGGAGGTAAAGCACTTGATGATCCTCTCTCCCAAAAATGTCAAGATTCTAGGATGGAATGAAATTAGACAATAAATTCTAACTCTTTCTTCTATTTATTGGATTTCATTTTATGAAAAGAGAAAAGAACAATCATATTTCTTATTTGGAAATTTATATGTACATGAGAAAAAAAATATTTCTATTTATTTTTAGAAGTAATTGAAAAGTAGAATTTTCTTATTTTATTAGTAGGAAATAATGTTGACAGTGTAAAGTTGTTTGTTATTTTATTTTGAATTAGTTAGTGTAACATAAAAGAATGTGGTTAAGAGGAAAATAAGGTATTCTAGAGTGGTTCCCTAATGCAACACTTAACCAATCCTTGGTTAGATTGGAAGGAAAATGACCCACTAGGCTCAATTAGGACTTAAGCGCAAAGTAGGTGCAATGATCCTTCATTGTAATTGAGGGTTGATTAAATGATGCAAGATAGAGGCTAGATAGATAGAAAAGACAATTTTTGGGATGCACAAAATGATGTTGGGATTGGAAAGATAAAGTACTGAGAGGGGAGGGGTGAATCAGTACCCTCTAAAACTTTTAATTCAAACACTTTGCAATAGTAGATCCTTAATTAACTGACTAAATCTATTGTTTGTAACATACATTCATATAACTTGGAAATGTAAAGTGCATGTAAACAAAACAATAAATCATATATGAAAATAAGTACTCATGACTCAGATATTTTGGTTATGCAGAAACCCTTGTTAGAAGGTAAAAATTGTGGTGGGGATGACACCCACAAATTCTTCACTACTACAGTAAATAGAGTATGCCGATTAAGGCTATAATTGGTGATCACTTCTGATGATCTTACCTTGTTAGGAGTAACAAAAGATCGACTAGATCTACCTTGTTAAATTATTTTAGCAACACAAACAATTATGCACTCGGTTAAGAGATTTACAATAAGACAGTTAAGTCTACTCTGTTAAGAGATTTAAATCTGCTACAATGGTTAAATTGATAACAACAAAATATCTGTAAAATGACAACTCTAACTTATCTGATTTAGATATGTGAAATAACAATCAAATATCACCTCAATGTGATGAATGCAACCTTTTGTCCTGCTCGGTAGCCTTATCTGATAAAACTGCTTATGTCTTTGATAAACTATCTGTCATAAATCCTTGTCTGATCTCCTGATGTCCTTAGTGTGGCTACTACTTCATGATGTATATTGCATAATGACATCTCTCACAATTATATATCACACAATCATGACCTAATTAGGGTTACATTATCTTAGAAAAACCTAGGTTTAACAGTATATAAAAATAACCTAGATTTGACAGTTACATAAGAATCATCACCATAATTAATGATTACAACCATATTAAATGTGTCTCGATCTTGGTAAACCATTTTTCGATCGGTGTGAACCACTTGCATAGATGTATGTGACATTCCTGATTACTATGTCATTTACTGGTTTACTCAGTAATCAATGGATTCACTGTTCGGTATAAATAGTGATGCTCAATGTGTAAGAATACTTGGTGATTACTAGCTTGGTACTTGGTAAATGCCTATCGCTCGGTGAGTATGCTCAGTCAAACCTGTATTCGGTTAACTTAGAGTTGTGCCTTGTCTTTTCTTGGTGTAAAGGTTTTGTCTGCTTGACCAATTGACTTGTTTATTTCCTTTACCAACTGAATAACTAATTGATACTAATGACAATCCATTAATGCTCAAGATAGAGATAACATATGATAGAAGATAGAAAAATTAGTGTAGTAACTAGAAATGGGGTCCAAAAGATACTCTTGACCTATAAAATTGATTTGAAGGGGAGCTGGGGGGACTAAGTCAATTGGATCAACCTATTCCTAGGACTAGGTCACTGGGCTAACCTGTTCCTAGGACTAGGTTGCCGGGGCTGGCCTATTCCCTCACTTTTTACTATTTTTAGTTGCAAACTATCTACAAAGTGCCAAACTCCCAAGATCTGATCTAGTGTGAATGCCACCTATACCTACACACAAAAATAATAAAATTATTGTGTAGGAAGGGGTATTTCTCAGTCAAACCTAAGCCGAGAAATTAAACTTGATATAGAAATGAAATCTTCATGAAAGGAAAGCTTGTAAATGTAAAACAGAAATGAGATCTATAATGTAAATACATATACCTTCAAAAGAAAACTTTGAGGTTGAGAGGTCTATAAATATTCTTGTAAGTTTCTTGAATGTTGTTGTGTGTAGTTGTTGGATCCTAAAATCTAGAGAAGAGTTAAGGATGCCTTTCACAAATACATAGATCTGCACATACTTCTCAAAGATCGTTAATATTGTTATGCTTGATTAACCTTGCCTTGAAGAATGGATCCATGAATAGAAATGGATAAAGGACCTTCATTCATTTACTTAGGATTTATTAGGGAGAGAATCTTATTAAAATGGAGAAGACTACCTTCAAAGATACCTTAGATTATTTAAATACTTATTGAGAACGCTTAGATGAAAAATTGTAGGAGAGCTCTTGAATTCCAATTGCCTTATGATCAAATAAGGATAAGTAGTTCTTATGCCTCTTATAAGAATTTTGGGGCTCAAAAATTGAAGGAATTTGATGATATTTTAGATTTATCAAGCTCAACAATTGAGACAGGGCCCCTATTTTAATTTGAGGAAAACACCAGGGAATACGTTGACTTGGTCGACCTATTCCCTAAAAAAGTTATGAAATTTATTTTGGGAGTTGATAATATGGAGAAGATGTCCAGAATGATAGGTGATGTGAATATAGATCAACCATAATAGACATGAAAACTCAAGAACACTAAAATGGGGATAAATTAAATATCTAATTATAGGTGCTTACAATTTAGGATAGTACATTTAGCCCCAACTTTAGTAGGAGTGTGAGATTACCTCATTCTTATGGTAAAGTAGATCAAAGCATTGAAATTTTTTATAAAGGTCAAGGAGACAAGGAGACACCAACCCCCCAAGTGAGTTAGGTCCTCATCAAATCCAAAATCAAGATAAAAAGAAGTAACACTCGAAGATAAAAGAGACATGACCAACTAGCCTAGTAAGGTTTTACTTATTATGGATCATGAAAAGAGAAAGATCGACATGTCAAAAAGGAGGATGATGCCTAAGGAAAACATTGTCTCTAAATGAATCCACTAAATAATGCACAACGTGTGACAATGTAATGCAATGTAAGGATGAGTCCAAGGAAAACATTGTTTCCTTAGAAGATCTGCTAAAGATCAAATAAATGAATTACATTTTCATGCATAAGTGTGTAAAATATGTTCGCAATAAATGAAGTGTATGTCTCCACGTTAAATCAACTACAAATGCCTAAATGAGACTAATGTCTTTAACAGAGCATACATTCACCCACAAGATGTGTCCACTATGATATGCCCCTAATCATAGAAAAACCAAGAGAAATGAAGCACATGACAAAAATAGAGTACAACGAGATCTACTAACTCTGGGGTTAGTATGATCATATGATAACACATGTTTATCAAGACTTAAGGGAAAATAAATTGATATCATCCCCAAAAGGTAGAAAAAATATGAGCACAAGACAAGAATATCACATAAGAGATACAAAAAAAGGTGTTTTTAGGTTAGCATTGCAGAGATCAAAAATAATAGTTTCTACCTCCTTTCATTTTCCTCAATCAAACAACAAAAAATCACATTTATGATAAAAGAAAATACACAACATACCATGTATACGACATATAGGTTAAGTGAGATACAAATAAAGGAATGTCATGACAGGTCAATTCCTTATCACCTTGTGTCAACAAAGAAACAAGGGACATTTAAAGAAATCTAAAAAAATATATAGAAAGAAACACATCATGGGAGAAGCACAACACAAATATAAAAACACATAAAAGAATCCATTGTACAAGAGGAGCTAGTCAAGCATGTATCGCCTGACCCCCATCTCAATCTTTACTATTTAAGAAAGGTGGGAAACACACAAGAGGCACAAAATTGAGAATGACAAATAGAACCATCACGAGTTCCAAACAATGAACATTATCTAAGGATGAGTCACTTTGTTTGTCACTAGGATATAGAGATAATAATTGTTCAAATATAGCAGGTAAGTCATGATTAACATCAATAATCTCATACATATCATTGAAATAATTAACATTAAAATCATTTTCATTAGAAACATTGTAATCATCATAATCAAGAGTGTCGTATTCATCTAAATTATTCATAATAGAATATTTTATATGATTATAATCATCATGTTTATTCCATTTAAATTTATTTAGATTAACTTCCTCCCTTGTGCTATGCATATGTTCGTCAAAGGGAATCAAGACATTATAAGGTATTTTAGGGGAGGAAATATTTTGAGAAGAAAGCTCATGGGTCCTAGAAAGATGTCTACAATGGTGACCATAAGCACACTGATCACATTTGTTTTGTATTGAAATTTGAGTTGGTTTACAATCAATCAATATCGAGTCCTTTTCTTATGTAGGAGGAAGAACAAAAGAAACCACACTAGGTTGAGATATAGAAGTTGCAAGGTGTGTTAGCACTATTTCATGTAGAATCACTATATAGCTATTAAGCTTGACTCTTAGACTCCCAATTCCAAATTCTTATAGGGAAAAGGCTAATTAACAAGGATTTAATCCTCCTACACTTTGGGCTCCACAGACCCAGGTGGGTGTACCTAAAACATACTAAATCTGCATACATAAACACTCTCTCACTAAAACCCTTTATGCAGACATGAAGATCAGTGGATAATAACAACAAGGATATTCACCCTTCTTCTCTTCGAACTCGGAGGCTCAGGTAGGCTAACCTATTAGATTCACTTCTACAAGGAATAACCAAAAGCATTTGCACTATTCAATGCAATTTACAAACATTAATGCTCTTAAACTGGAAATGTAAAATGATTTGAATTAAAGATTAGATGAAGAAAACAGCAAGACAAGCAAGAGACCAGTGCCTTATCTATTGGGCAATAGAGTCAAAAAAACATGCATTCCCAAAAAACCCTAACTCCAAACTCAAAGAAACCAAGCAAAGTGCCTTACAAATCACTTATCTCACTCCAATCCCTGGACATCAGATTAATGTATAAACTTTAAATTCTCAGAACATGTATTCAAGATTGACTCTCTCCTTGAAAGAAACATAAAAACAATATCATAGCTACCTTATAGCCAGTGCATCAAAATGCCTTACAAATTGATACACAAGAATTAAGATCAAATACACAAAGACATCAACAAGAATTGAACAGGGATTCCATTGTTCTTTGTTAAAAATTCATCTGGAACTGTACATTGCAAGACCATGAACACAAAATAAGACACCAAAGCCTGGAAGTTGTTCCAGCAGCATAAATTTCAACGTCCTTTACAAATGAGAGAAAAATCAAAGATATAGCAAAAGGAAGTCAGTTACATAGAACTGATAGCTGTCCACTTAGCACAAAATATCTTCAATCTTCCTCCACCATGACTTGGAATTGATTCCACTTCCAACTAATCCACCTTCTGCAATCATTTTCAACAAACTAATTTGATTCTTAGATTTCAAACCCATACTGCTCTTTCCTATCACTTTGAAACTGAAAACAATCATTGCCAAAAGATTCCTTGTTCCTTGTCATTTCCGAAAACATATAACACTCCTATGTTCTTCATTTAAATTTTTAAATTTTTCCTTAATGTTTCGACTTTATCATTTTTAAAATTCTTTTGAAATCTGCACTTTTTAATCATTTTGCACTTTTTGCCACAGAAGCCACTAGGAAGCGCCACTTGTCACCACTTGATTTGCTGCTCGGATTAACTCAAGTTTGACCACCCTCATTTGGAGTTTAGGTGACCACATGTATTCTCCAAATCTCTGCACAGATTCCTTAACCATGGTTAAACTCGGTGATCTAGCGAACAAGCTATTCTCTAGATCTCTGAATCCAGCCTTAACCTCAGTTAACATTTGGAGAATGAGTGACTGAGCCCATTCTCCCAATCTCCAAGTGCATTATCTAAACCACCAGGGATCATGCGATTGGGTGACTAAAGGCTCTCACAATCTCTGAATTATTTCTCTAACCATGAACTCATTCAGTGACCTGGTGACTGTGTGTCTCTGAATCACATAATTTTCGGGACTTGACCACTACCATCCAACAATTGGGCGACTGGCAGTTAGCTGACTGCCCGCTGAATCTCTTGGTCATCTCCTAACCGTCGGCTTGATCTAGCGACTCCACGACCACTTGACACGTGTCCTCCTTGTCCAGATCACCATGCCCCCTATTCTATAAAATAACCTTATTTGTGCATCCGCCAGCACAAATCCCAAGGTGACCTCACAAGCTCACGTGAGCAGAGCCTCTAGCCCTTCATCTATTTCATCATGTGTGGGTCATTGCTTATAAACATCTGAATTGCTCAAATTGGGGCAAATGTGGGATAATTGATTTGAGAGTTTTAAAGCTTTGCATGCATTTTGGTTCAAAATCTATGGGGCCCAACGCCACACTAAATCCCCTAGCCTAGGGCCCGCCAAGAGCCTCTTGGCTTCTTACTTACAATGCAATGCAAGTGCTAGTGTATTTGAACAAAAAGAAAAATGTCTACCCACTGAATGTGGGATAAATAGTTTTCATTTGTTTAGTTATAATACCTCCTCCTTCTTGTATGTTGTGCTGCTTTCATGGCCTCTTGCGTGAGGTATCTCAAAACACTTCATACCTACACAAGGCATCAATCAATATGCGTGGATCTCCTTTTAACGACATGAGGTAGTCCTTGAGTGTTTATGCGTATCTCCTTTTTTGTCTTGGCATACACCTAGCGCGTTCATTTGGCTATTTCTGCCAATGTCTTATGCACCCCTTTCAAACATAAAGCCAGCCACACTCGAACATGCTAGTGGCGGCCTTCTTGCCTCGTAATATGTTAGCCCCCAAAAATTACGTAAGGCTCTAGCTTAGTCACACTGGTGCCTCCCCATCTGATGCTCACATAATCCCCTTTTTACATGTGATGTACACACTTCTCAAAACATGATGACATGATTTTTGGTATGTGGGTATTATCTAATGGCATTGCATTGGCGTTTTCTTTGTTGTATTATGCATGCTTGTCTCCGAATGAAATTTACGCAGGTTTTATTTTGAATGTGCCTTGATCTCCACTTCCTTTTATGCAAGGCCTTGTTCACATTAACATGTGATTAGTCCCAAACTTGCAGCTCCCACTCTCTTATGTGGGGCATGCTTTGCATTGTCCCAGTTCCTATTTCAAATGCGTAGCACTCCCATCAATTAGTCTGTTTCCCCCTTAGAATTCACACCAGTACCCTACGCTGGCCAATGCACACAACCTCCATTTCATACATGCGCAACAGGCAGCCTCTAACTCATGAAACAGGCAGCTTCTAATTCATGTGAGACCTGGTGTTTCCTTCATTATGTAGGCAACCCTTTTATTTCTCTGGTGGTTTGCATTTGTTCTTGGTGGCATGTATCCCATTTTTCTTCATTACTATATTCTATTTGTTGAGTGTGTGGGTCCCCTTATTTCTTCAATGCTTTTACTTATTTTTTCATGCTCACTGGTTCTTTTATTTCCACCATGTGCAAAATGCGTACACACAATAGCATCAAAGGCACCAACTGCCATTGCAGCGTTTCTTATAGCATTGACCTCAGCCTCGGTGTTAGAGACAAACATGTTGATAGAAAAGACAACATTAACTCCATATGATTTGATGTTTTCCAAGCGCTTGGCTAGATTAATACAGCCCGCCTGAACCAATGCTATATTCTCTGTTACATAAGCACAATCTAGTGGCTTTCTAGCAGACACATCTGGTCCTTCACCATGCATTCTGGGAGCTTTTACTATGGAAACTCAAAATAACTGTCTGAGAAAAAGTTACAATCTTCAGAAGATGACCATCCTATAAACTCAAAACTGTCAACACTGTCATTTCTTCATAAATTGCGTTTAGAAGTAACTGAGAAAACTAGCCAGATGGAATAACCAAAATGTGGCACTGGGCGCACATGTTCCACAGTTAACATTCTTCCATACTGCAAAGTGTAATATGATAAAACAAAACAGCTCCAAAGATTTTAATCATCCAAGTTGCCTCAATCAAAACAATTCTACAAATTACCCTGTCAAAACAATGAAATGCATCTGGTTCGAACTTTGAAGACAAGTCAAGCAACCCCCTGAAAACCCGAGCTTCCGGATATTGGAAGTATGCTATATGGAAAGCATGAATCTAGAAGGACAACTCATGATGATCAACCGGTCACAGTTGGCACACCCTTGAAAGTAGCCACTTGGAAATACAACACAAGAAAACAAGAGAAATACTGATTTCTGCAAATGAAAAGCATCTGGGAAAGTGTGCATACAAAACCCTCATGATCTGAAACCTTGCAAAATTGAAGTAAATTTGGTTTACAATAAAGGGGAACCATTTTATTGATATGACCAATCAGAGTATTTGAGATATAACATTACGAACAGGGCCTCCGACTAAACTATGCAACTGATCTGCATCAAATTGTTAGAAACTGCAAACAGAATCAGATTGGCAAACTGGGCACACAAATTGGTAGAAACTTGAAAATCATTAGACGCTTAGTCTTCCAAGTCTACAATATGTAACCACACTCAATTATGCCGGACCTTGCACAGGGCGGAAACAGGGATACCTCAAAGTAGGTCACTTAGAAAACTGGACAATGCACTCTTGGCAAAACTTCACAATCTGCAAATGAAATGGCTTTGGCAAAGTGACTAAACGGGCACATGGGGAGCTGAAAATTGGCATGATGACTCACTCTTACACCTACAACATGATACCACAATCGGCACATCATGGAAAATCATAGGGGAAAAGATGCAGACCTCCAAAGTGGGCCACTTTATACAATTTTGAACATACACAAAATGCAGAATTTTGAGAACACCTTAAAATGACCACTTCTAAAACATTTCAGAACTGAAAAATGAGACCTAGAACCTATTACATATGTCAAATGATAGGTGATGAACACCCTATCCAAGTGACCTCTCATGAAATTCAATAGGCCCTCTTATTAGTGCACCTGAACTAAGCACCCTTTAATGATTTTTAAAGCACAAATCCGACACTTAGACAAAATTTTGAAATATGGACTTAAAAATATAGACAGATTTTTTGAGCTCCAACAAGGTGTTTGTAAGATATAGGTAGTGGGACTAAGGCATAAATATGAGGTATGGAAGGTGTGGGAAGGATTCTATGTCTAGGACAAGGAGATGGGACATCCTTAGGTTTTCTAAGTTCACAAATCTTTTTATCTTTGAATTTTTTGTAGGATAAGAAGAAATGATCTTGGCAAGGTTGAATTGGTTGAGGCCTACTAGACTGAAATAAGTCAAGGTCAAGTTTTCCATGATTCTCTAATTTCTAATAGAGACTATGGTGAATTGTGACGATTCTCCATCATGGAGAAATTTCAAACACTTATGGATAGAAGAAATGATAGCTTTCATGGAAATGAGTGAAGGAAGGAAGCGTATAACTTGAAATTGATTGATAGTTGGGATGACAAAAAGGGAAACATCTAAGGTTTTCTTACCAACTTCAATGGGGAAGGTAATGGAACAATGGTTAAGACAAGTGAAACCATTTAAAGTCTCAATTATCACATATGACTTATCATACAATTCTTGATCGAAGTGTCTTATGTAAAGATCCTCTTCAGTTATAAAATTCACCATGCAAGTAGGGTCAATAAGGACTCCATGAGAGGGAATACCATTAATCTTTTCAAAATTGTAAAGAGGACCATCAAGTACCCTAATAGTCTCCTTGAGATCAAATGTAATGCAAGGTTCAAGTTTTGTCTTAGATATGGGTTTGTATTGATCAATAAGGTTCAACACATTTTTGTCCTCGATACACACATGATCATAATTCACAATGATCATTTCAGGAGACTCAACAATATTGGTTGAAGAATAACATAAGGAATGAGTAGATTTAATGGTATTGGTAGAGTGTGAAGGAAAGGGATTGTTATAGATTTGTAAGATTTAGGTGGGAGGGGAAATAAATTTATTTCCTTGGTCATTAACATCCTCAACAATTATAGCATTAGAATCAATAAGGTCTTGGACAATCATCTTCAGAAAAAAAAAGTTCTTAGTATTATGCCCAAGTTGACAATGGAATTGACAAAAGGCTTTGGGATCAAAGGATTTAGATATTTTTTTGGATGGATCAATTGGTTTAATGGAAGTGTTAAACATTAGCATTAATCAAATTCAACATCACATTACATGCAAAGATTTAGAAAGAGGTGTAAAATTAAGAGATGGTTTGGAAATAGATGACAAAGGAGCCACACCTTTGGATGTTTCTACCACTTGTGTTTCAATGTTTTTTGATGAATTATTGATCTTGATGAAACCTTTATGTTTTTAAAACTTTTTGAATAGTTGGGATGTGGCGTTACCCTTATCAACAAGATCCATTGGACTATGGGTCTCAAATTGACTCACTTGAAGGGCATGTGCTGGATCATGGTATGCCAAAAAGTGGCGATGTGAAAAAATGAACTTTTCACTCGTCCAAAAGCGCACTAAAAAGTTTGTTGACTTTTTAGTAGGTCTGGGTGTCAGCACACCTGGCCAAGCCAAAATCCAAAGCACAGGCCTAATCAGATATCTGATATAAAATTGTTTATCCAATAAAATCAGATATCTGATAATATCAGATATCCAATAATATAAGATATCTAATTTTATATCGGATATCTGATTTTACCTCGAATATCTAATTTTCACCAGTAAATTCTATTTCTAGCTAGTGACTGCATTCAACATTTTTATTATGAAAACGTTGAACACAATCCAAAGGATTTCACATATCGGATATAATCTCATATCCGATTTTCTCAAGATCAAAAGGTAGGTTACATTTTTAAGTTTTTATTGTATTTTAATTAAAATTTGTAGGTTTTTTTAATAAAAAACTAGGGTTTAAATGAGATTCTTAATATTTTTTTAAAATTGATTATAATTTTCTATTTGGGTTTTAATTGTAATCAAACATAGACTCAAACCAATCATAAACCCCTCCCAATGATCCCGTAAATAATCCAGAATCACCTCCAAACAATACCCCACTTTCAGAAGACCAACCAGTCTCAAACCCTCGACGTTTAGAGGATCTCATATGAGACAATCTAAATCAGCTTAGAGGATATCAGACCACATATGCCAATATCCCCACATTGTGCCCCATATTTTCCATGTTGAACTCCATTATTGAAAACATGGAGAAACTTACAGAGCAACATAATGTTTCACTTCTTTGGTGCCATTCGATGAACACCCAATTTGACGATGGGCTTGACTATGATCAAGTTATGAACCTAAATATAACAAAACATGACATATGTAATATTTTTGCGGATCCCAAAACTAGTTTAAAAGTGGACCCTAAAAAACCCAAGTTGTTAATTAAATGGTGCACAAATGATGCAATACGAGACAACTTTTGGGACCACTGGTGGATGGTTTTTGATAGACCACCCCACAACAATTTGGATGTCCCATTATATTTCATAAAAAAATTGTATGTTGAATTTGTGCTTGGTCACAAGGTAAATTATTGGAGCATGAGACCAAGCTAGGGTGTAGGCTTAGGCGCTCCTTAGGACAGGCCATGGGCACACTGGGTGAAATCCTACACATATCTCCCCCCTCCCAAGATTTCACAACCTCCTACAGTGAAACATCCTGATATTATTGTTGAGGTCAGCTCACAGGCTATTCGATCCATTCACACCTTGAGTGATCTACTGGTTACGCAAAGCATGACATTGTTGCCTCCTCATGCTGATGCTTTGGGCCCTTCCACATCCTCCATGAGCTACATGTTTGTCTACCCCACACTTGCATTATGTGCAATAATTTGTGCTTGGGTCCCCTAAATGATAGTGATGCATATAACTACGTCTTTGAGGTGGAAGATACTACACAACACACTACAGGCACTAAAGCACCTCAAGAAGATGTGCATCAGGGGTATACAGAGCCATGGACTCCTACTATTATGGTAAGGGTAAATAGTTCACTTGTTACATTGTATTTAATTTTAAACGTTCATATTTTTAGTAGAATTTTCTTATAATGATTTCCCACTTATGTTTTTTTATCTGTTCCATTTATTTTCAGTTGATGATAGAGGAGAAGATGGCATGGGTTGAGGGGTCCATGCTTTTGGCCATATCATTTGGCCTTGACACTTCCATGGTACATACTTTTTAATGTACTCATTGGTTTCCTTTTATTATAATAGTATATACATGTGTTTTCTAATTTTTATGATCATCTTATTACATACTGATGCAGGTGTCACCAATTGCCACTGGAGGCAATGTGAGGGGGTTCAGGCATCTGGCATTGACAAGGGGAAGGTAATTAAGTAACTTAGATTGTTTATGCATACATGTATACTTGTTAGTTGTGCATACTCATTTTTAATTTACATGGTTTATTTGACAAAGGGTGGTGTCTGATGATGTCGTGAGACTCTTTCACCATGATAAAGTCATAGGCATCTTAATTCATAGTGATAGCCCCATGGTATGTATATTTCTAAAGTTATTTGTGTGTATTTTAATACCAAGTATATATAATATGTTCAAGTCATGATTGTATGAAGTATATATTTGAATTTTGTAGGTCACCCCTAGTTTGACGGAGGTAGAACGCCAAGGGTTTGTATTGTTGATGACTCAACCAACATTTCCTGAAGAATGTTCAACACAAGTAAGTTTTAATGTTAATTCAGTTATTTTGTAAACATATATTTTCTACCGAGGATTTAACATTAAATAGTATAACTCGTAGTTTAATCTCATGTTCGCAAACATATATAGTTCGGAGTTGACTTTAGTGGCATTGTCCCTTCACTGCCAAGGACATATATTAGGTCTCATGTCCGTGTCAGGAGACAAAGAGGTGAGGTACATGAGATTTCAATTTTAATTATATATTTATTTATTATTGTTGACTATGATTTTGAATTTTGAATTTTTATTTGTTGAAACCATATAAATTAATTAATCTAACTTGGGGTTTCTCTTTTGTGTTTGAATGCAGGATCCATCAGAGCCAAAGAGTACTTCAAAGAGGTTGGATTTTGATGATCCACCAGTAGAATAGGATGTCCTAGAAAAATTTGTAGTTGAAATTATTATTTTGAGATGTCATATGACACATTTTGAGATGGTGTATGCCACATTGTATCTAGATATGTTGATTTTGTAAATATGTACAGAATTATTGTTTATTTTGATATATGTGAAACTTGATATTTGATCCAATTTGTTAATTGTGTGTTCATTTGTTCATTGTTAGTATGTAAATATACTTGTGTGTATGTACTCATGTGTAGGATTTATGCCTTAAGTATATTCATGTATATTCAAGTACATTATTCATAATCTAAATTCATGTGTATGGGCTACATGCATGACTTAAGTGAATTCATGTGTATGCTTTATAATCTACGTGCTACATGTATGCTTCATGACTTAAGAAAATTTATGTGTACGCTTTATGTGCTATGCATGTTCACATGTGTAATTCATCATTTAAGTGAATTCAAAATTTATGTGCTACATTTTATTCATGTGTATTTGACACTCTCAACCAAGAAAATCCTTCAAAGTTCACTTCACAAATCCAGTGATCACCTTGTCAAATCAACTCTTTTGCAATGCATCATGTTAGAACTCTATTATAAATGTCAAAGACACATCATTCCATGAGAATTAGTAAGAAGATTCATGAAATGATGCTTCTACATCAAGATTTTTTCAAAATGTTATTGAGAAAACAATGACCTATCATTCTGGGTACCAAACCCTCCTTTCTAGGGTCTCTAGGCTAGGGCTTGTTAAAAAAGACTCTTGAAAATATCTCTAGATCCCCCCAATGGATCTAACACATCCCTATGGACCCCAATAGCATAGATCCATAAAAAAATATACTCATCCTTTGGAGTATATGCTCACAACAATGACTGGTGTTGCTTCATGCACCTTCAATCAACATTTACCACCATTTGTGGTCTCTCCACCACCTTATATCCTGCATATCCCTGCAACCAAACACTATTGTACAAGACACTAGTTAATTCCTTGCCTTCAAATGCCAATGAAATGATGCAATATGGACATGGAAGTGATAACAATAAAATAGATAATTAATTTACTCCATTTCCAATCATAGACACATTCCACAATGCATTCAAATGACCATCCTTGGTCTCTTTACATTTGTCAATGACCCTTTATGGTCATGTCCCCATCTCCCTTGGAGTAGAAACATTTGTTAATTATGGTCACAAACTAATGCTTCCATCATGTCTGGTTAGGTAGGTTTACCCTAGGAATGGTCCCACTTTTCCTCTTGACACACTAGAATGCTCACTGACATACCGAATGGTGCTTAGTGCACCTTGGGGACACTTTGGTCTGGCATGTTCGTGAACATTCTAGTGACTTCATGTTCAAAAAGAGGTTGTCACTAGCATTTACCCACCCAATGGGAGCTAATGGCACAGACCATTCGGTGTCAAGACAAACAGTTTGGAAGAAACCTAGTGGTGCAACTTTCAACTGACCCTCACTACAAGTTTTGGCATCAAGCGAGATTGGCATGCCAAATTCAAAAAAATTTGAATATTTCAAAACTAAGAGAGGTTATTGTAGGCCTTAGAAACATGGTCCTATAGCATCTAATGGTTTGTTGATACCTCTTACAAGATTCAAGATACGAGCCTCGAAAGATGTCTTCCCAATCATGCTTAGTGCACCTTGGGGACACTTTGGTCTCGCATGGTTGCAAACATTCTAGTGACTTGGTGGTTGAAATAGGGTTGTCACTAGCATTTACCCACCCAACCAAAGCTAATGGCATAGTTGTTGGGTGCCAGGTCAAATGGTTTGGAAGAAACCCAGTGATGCAACTTTCAACTCACCCTCATTACAAATTTTGGCGTCAAGCAAGATTGGCGTGCCAAATTAAAAAAAATTTGAATCTCCTAGAAATGAGAGAGGTTATTGTAGGCCTTAGAAAAAAGGTCAAATATCATCTCACAGTTTGTCAATACCTCTCACGAGGTCTGAGATATGAGATTCGAAAGATTGCTTCCCAATCGTGCTTAGTGCACCTTGGGGACACCTTGGTACGACATGGTCGCGAATGTTCTAGTGATTCTGTGGTCAAAATGAGGTTGTCACTAGCATTTAACCACCCAACTAGATATAATGGCGTAGACCATTCGGTGGTAGGACAAATGGTTTGAAAGAAACCTAGTGGTGCAACTTTCAACTGACCCTCACTGTAAGTTTTGGTGTCAAGCGAGATTGGCATGCCAAATTCAAAGAAATTCAAATCTCCCATAAAGGAGAGAGGTTATTGTAGGATTCAAAAACATGATCCTATAGCATCTCATGGTTTACCAATACCTCTCATGGGGTCCAAGATACGAGCCTCAAAAGATCGCTGCCCAATCGTGCTTAATCCACCTTGGGGACACTTTGGTCTGGCATGGTCGCAAATGTTCTAGTGACTCTGTGGTCAAAATGAGGTTGTCACTAGCGTTTAACCACCCAATTGGAGCTAATGACATAGACCGTTTGATGCCAGGATGAACAATTTAGAAGAAACCCAATGGTGCAACTTTCAACTGACCCTCATTGTAATTTTTGGCGTGAAGCGAGATTGGTGTGCCAAATTCAAACAAATTTGAATATCTCAGAATGGAGAGAGGTTATTGTAGGTCTTAGAAACATGGTCTTGTAGCATCTCATGGTTTGACAATACCTCTCATGGGGTCCGAGATACGAGCCTCAAAAGATCACTGCCCAATCGTGCTTAGTGCACCTTGTGGACACTTTTGTCTGACATGGTCACGAACGTTCTAGTGACTCTGTGGTCAAAAAAAGGTTGTCACTAGTATTTACCTACCTAACTAGAGCTAATGGTGCAAACCATTTAGTGCCAAGATGAACGGTTTGGAAGAAACCCAGTGGTGCAACTTTCAATAGACCCTCACTGCAAGTTTTGGCATCAAGCGAGATTAGCATGCCAAATTTAAAAAAAATCAAATCTCCTAGAATGGAGAGAGGTTATTGTAGGCCTTAGAAACATGGTCATGTAGAATCTCATAGTTCACCGATACCTATCATAGGATCTGAGATACGAGCCTCGAAAGATCATTTCCCAATCGTGCTTAGTGCACCTTGGAGACACTTTGGTTTGGCATGGTCGCGAATGTTTTAGTGACTCTGTGGTCAAAACGGGGTTGTCACTAGTGTTTTCCCACCCAACTGGAGCTAATGGCGTAATCTATTTAGTGCCAGGACAAACGGTTTGGAAGAAACCCAATGGTGCAACTTTCAACTGACCTTCATTGCAAGTTTTTGCATCAAGCAAGATTGGCGTGCCAAATTTAAAAAAATTTAAATTTCCCAGAAAGGAGAGAGGTTATTGTAGGCCTCAGAAACACGGTCCTATAGCATCTCACAATTTTTTAATACCTTGCATAGGGTTTGAGATACGAGCCTTGAAAGATCATTGCCCAATCATATTTAGTGCACCTTGGGGACACTTTGGTCTAGCATGGTTGCAAATGTTCTAGTGACTCTGTGGTCAAAATGGGGTTTTCACTAGTGTTTACCCACACAACCAAAGCTAATGGAACATGTTGTTTGGTGCCAGGATGCAATCCTTCAACACTATCCCTTCGCACCAAGGAATCACCATTTTACTTTGGATACATTTGACCAATTTTGACTCAATGACTTCAACTATTACATCATTTGACTATACAAATGTACATGGAATTAAGACAATACAAATGTTAGGATACAAAATTAAGATGATACAAATATAAGTATACAACATTCATAGTAAGGAATCATAATTTTTGCACTTTACATGGCATTAAGATGATACAAATGTAAGGATACAATATTAAATATGTATATAATTGAATGGTACAAATTAGGATATACAAAATGTGGGCTCTTAATATTTGGAAATCAACCCCATGGGTACTTTTATATTTCAAATTTTGCATCCAATACGCATGATGAAGCTCATTTTTGTTTATATATATATAATTTTTCATCTAAATATGCACATTACAATTGATTATTATTTTTATATACAAAATTTGGCATCTAAATATGCACATTACAGTTGATTGTTGTTTTTATAGACAAAATCTTAAATACACAACTATTTATCAAAAATAAGTTTCCTTTCCGCTCCTAAAGTGTATAAGTTTAACACATGGTACTCGATGACATCTACATTCCAATCTCTTCATTTGGAAGGCAAAAGAAAAGTTAATAGAGAAAAAAAGAAGTTTATATAGGTTGACAAAAAGATTATGAATGTGTAAGTAACTAAACGAACCAAAGAAGATGACTAGCCAATGCATAGTGAAGTTTACCATCATAAAAGATGGGCTAATCAAATGCACACCTCGATCTTCTATATCTATCATATATGTATCCATATGCATTTACAACCACATACAAAACCAAGTTTATTGGCTCAAACAAATAAAGCAGAAAACTACAATTAATTTATTGAACGTAACTGTAATAAACATGGAAACCCTTGTAGTGAGTTGAACTTACCTACTGAAGTTTGCTTGAATGGTCATCTCTTTGCTTGAGGGTATTCAATATTTCTTCATGATTAGTAGTACTAATAGTCCAAAGTTCCTTTGTCTTTGGTTTTCCTTTATGTTTCAACAACTTAACATTGGCTGCTATAACAAGGTGTGAATACATGAGAATGGTTTTGTGCTTCTTGTAGTCTTCAAACGCAAGAATGCCATTATTTCTAATCATGTATGTGAGCAACCATGTTCCCGCAAAAAGATGTGATCCTATTGGATATGTGAATATATCATCATTTGTCATCGATTGTGCAAGTTTCTGCTTTCCTCGTACACAACGTGATAACTAGTAATTTGATCTCTCATCATTCCCTTGTGGTGCAACCAATGCAAAAACATGTCCTGGCTGTAGAAGATCTGAAAGATGGTCGTAGTCAAGTGAACAATATGTATCATCATTTATTACAGAAACTGTGATAGATAAAGGAGTTAGATAATGTGGAACCCACGTATCAACCCACTCACTAGAGTCACACTGATCCCAATCACACCTTAGACACCTCAGACAATAACAAGCCAACTCTCATGTCCAAATGGTCCATGTACTAGCATTTGAGCTTCGAAATGGATGCATTTTTTACTTGAATCTTTCACAGTTTGACAATCCAACCTATCTCCTATTGTGCCCAACTCAACCAACCAAAGTATTTGTGCACAGGCTGAATCAAGAGTCCCCCCTATGACAATGTTGAAGCACACCAATCAACAATAGAATGAGTATCAAGGAGTTCTGCACCTAAAATCATCAATTACTCTTTAACTAGAGCTCTCTTTACACATGCACCTACTCCATCATGCTCCAATTTTCCATGACCGGCCTAAAAAAAACTCCAAATATGAGGTACACCTCTCTCTACATGCACTCTAAATAACCAATAAAACATATGACATTTTTGAATTGACCTCTGTAGTTATCTGGCCAAATGAGATGTCTATCCATAGCAATATTATTTTCCCACACCCACTCAAAATAATTCTCAAAGAAATGTTGGACATACTTGTGAGAGTGAGATCTATCATCACTCATGTAAAAATGGTACTCTCTAATTATCTTATGGTCATGTTCTCTACTATCAGGGGAATGTCTATATGTTATGTGCACAAAAATAGCAAGCTGAATAGAATTATAATATTGAGCTTGCAACTCATTTTGGGGCTGCAATGTATATTTCTCTGCAAATTCAATGACCAATATAATAGTGTCAATCAAGAAAGTATCCTTACACATCCTGAATTGTTGATCCAACCATAGACCTATGACTATGCCTTGCATACTTGTAAAAAATATTCTTCCTGAAATCTGAAATAAAATCAGCTACATTGCATTCTTTTGTAACCAACTCACATCTAGAGCCTTCAACTCCACTTTTCAATTTATATTTAATAGTTTCATATACCTTTTTGTGGATGATTGTCTTTCCAAAATCATGTTCACAGCCCTCATGAAAACATTCAACAAACTTCATTGTCCCACCACACTCTGAGCACTTGTCATTTAATCATTATTTTCTATAAAAGAAACATCCATCATCTCTAGGACATAAAAAATGATCTAACAAGTCTCTTGATGATTTTGGAAGAGCACTTGCACCACACTCCTCCAACATTTCACTAGTATGCAAAGTAGAATGAAGGGATTGCAACAATTCATGGTGCATTGAAAACTCCGCATGATATTTGCAAAAATAAGTATTTTGAATCTTAAGAGGCACACAAAAAAATGGCTTGAGGGCTTCAAAAGCTCTTTGTGATATTTGCAATGTTGGATGTGTCTCAAAAATTTTTTTAAACAACATTGTTTGACTTGCCTCCAAATAATGTTTGGGATGCAGGGTGTGGTCTCGAATGCTAATTCTCACTTCAAGATATCATTCACATTTGGTGACACTCTTGAGTTAGATTGCCAAAATAGTTTAATTTGATGCTTCACACCATCGGTAAGCTTCTTATCACAATGTGAAAGTCTCCCACCATAAGCCCATGCATCATTATGAAGAGGATCATCAAGTCTTTCTCTTCTTGCAAGTGCTATATCCAAAGTTTTATGATTTAGGTTCAAGTCAACATAATTTTGTCTCATCAAATGAGCCTTTCTCAAATAATGACTTACTAAGGAGGTTGTAATAACCCTCCTAGTGGCTCTCTTATATTTTTCCTTGGTAGTTTTCCCAATGGAATTGAGAGCACTAAAAGATTTTTGACAATAATAGCATTCCTCTCCTTTTTCTTGTTCACACTAATCTTCAATTTGACTAGTATACATCTCATATTCTGCATCTTTAACAATTTCACAAACATTTGACATTCCTCAACCAACGTCTTGTGGCTAAAAAAATTATCAAAAAGTTTTGAAACCCACAACCGAATGATTCTTTTTGATCTCTTGCCATTGAAATTGTTCATTATGTTCTCATCAATTTCAAGTAACCATTTTGTTGTTCTTGAAGGTCTCAATTTTGAAGTTTGTCTTTCCTCCTCCCAAGAGACTTCATTTCTCATATAATTTAAAGACGTGTTATGTTGATTTGGTTCTTGTGCACCATTATCATTCTCAATTCCTTCATATTCAATCGTTGGATTGTCATTGTCAATGTCCACACTTCCATTGTACAAATCTGCATGTCCATTTTCAAAACATACATCTTCATCTTCAATCCCTACATTCTCATTTTCAATATTATTATCATAAATAAATACAAATTCATATTCTTCTTCACTTGAAAAAACATTTAAGGGTGGGCCTATGCCCACATCTTCATTAATAGTTAACATACCTTGTGATGAGACAAATTATTGTCTCAATTTTGTTATAATCTTCATACTTTGTTGACACTCTTTATGCTCTGTTAGACATTTCTAAAAACATTTATGACTTATACCTATGTGAACTTACGCTAAGTACAACTAGTGCCACAAATTCTATGGGTAGCTTGAATGACATGTTTTGCTGACTATTATAAATATAATGCAGTACTTAATATAGTTATTTTAAGCTATGTTTTAACATTTGAGTAGGGGTTGAAATGTTGACTTGCATATGTGTATCGAATGTTACTAACCTTTCAGATAAATAAGGAGCAGTATGAAGAGTGGTGCAATGCATTAAAGAAGGAGCATTAGAAGACTAGTCATGGCAGAAGAATCTAGCACGGCTCCGAAGGATATGCCATGCCTAGAAAGGAGCTGTTGTTCCAAAGAATATAGGAAATAAGTCTTGCTATATTTCCTCAGAAGTTTGTTTTCCGTTATCTGCAGTAATTGTAATATGTCATGATTGTTTTACTGCCTCCTTATTTGGTGAGGTTTACTTAGACTTTTCTACTATGTTTTCAATAAGTGTCAATCCTCTTTATAAAGGGATTAGATCGACTTAGTTAGGTAATGATAAAATATGGAATGATGTATTCGGTATAGCATAAGTTTCTTTTTTCTGTTCTTCATGAATTGTTCAATTGTTATGTAACCAGTTAACAAGAATTTAATGGAAGAGTGATTTTGGATTATTTCTTGTGTAAGTAGTTAGCATAAGCCAACCAAGAGGGCCCACTTGGGAGGTGGATTAGATTAAGTTAGAGTAGATATGCTTCCTGCATTTTCCTTGCTTTCAAGTAGAGTTACTGTTTTATTCCTGCAACATTACTACTGTGGATGTTCTTACAACACTTGCGGAAGATAGACATAGTGAATGTTTTGGGTTACTAGATAGGCTTAGATTCATTTTACAAGCTTTCTATCATAATTCCATTAAGTAGTTGAGTGTGTTTACTTTCCTGCAGAAATAGCATAGGTTCCTTTCACGCATTTTATCTTCCTCCAACATATGTAGTATGACTCTTAGAGGAACTTAGTGCACAAACTGTGCTGTCCCATTTCAAGTCTACATCCCTGGGTTGACAATCTAAATGCATTTCATGGTGGGGAAAGTAATCCTTAGTATGAGTATATCAATCCTAAGAGAGATAGTGGCATGATTATTATTACCTATTGTGAGACTGTTCACCTTGTCTCTTTTTCCAATGGGCAATCCTATCCATTTCTCTATACACTTCAATATCTTCATTTGTGATTTTCCTCTTTCGTTTATGCTTTCAACAACTACTACTTTCCATGGTGAGACCAAAAAGGTGATACAAAAACCTTTGATAATAGAGAAATTCAAACAAAAAAAGGGGGAAAAGTAATTTTTTGTCTTCTACAATTGCAATCCCATGATATTCTCTGCAGAAAAACATGGTTCTCAAACTGAGGGACCCAAAGAATAAACTTTTTCTTTCTGATGCCAGTAAAACAAATTGGATATCCAAAATATCTCACTCAAATTTTGCCTCAACCTTTTTGTTTTCCTCTCTCTCTCTCTCTCTCTCTCTCTCTCTCTCTCTCTCTCTCTCTCTCTCTCTCTCCTACTCTCCCTCCCTCTCTCTCTCTCCCCTACTCTCTCTCCTAATCCCTCTCCCATACTCTCTCTCTCTCTCTCTCTCATGTATTATTGAACATATAATATAAATATTTTTAATACTAATATTATACTAGTATACAATAGATAAATAAATAATAATATAATACAATACTAATATAAAAATTTATATAATACTAATGCTATTATCATTTAATATTAATATAAAAAAATGAAATTTATAATATATAACTTAAAAATCATAAATCATAAAATTGAAAAATGCATTCAAGTTGAAATGTTAGAATTGGGCGGGAGATATCGGATATGCAAAATTATCAGATATCCAATTTTATTGGATATGCGATATTTTTTGGATATCCGATTAGGCTTAGTATTTGCCTTGGGTTTTCATTTTGCAATGCCAAATGTGAATGGTCAACCCAAAAGATGTGTTCACCATATTTGCTTTGATCTCCAGACTTCGACCATGTAGCTAACGACCTTTTTTTCACCCGAAATTGATGAAACGAAAAGGGTTTCTTAAAGACATTATCAACTTTCCTTCAATATAATTGTTATCAAATTTTGAGTTCAGTAAGTAATTATTACTTATTTTTTAATTGAGTTATCTTTAAAGTCCAAATTGACAAACTGATTGAAAAACAACTATAACTTTAAAATGGTTTAACCTTTTCAAAATTTGAAATATGCGTGACATTCTATGCTTCACCTACTGTAAGAAAAAAAAAGTTTTCAATTTTGTAAAGTTTAGAATTAGTTAAGGTGGTCAGACACGAGAGTTTTTATTCTGAATAAGTTGTAGAAGAAAATTCATAATTAATTATTTACTAGGAAAAAAATTACACAAAAATATGCGTCACATTCGAGCATGAGTCTACTACTTATATCTAGAATCTTGTGAAAATATATCATCATTTGATTGTGATTAAGGTGGTTAGACATACACGTACTTTTTATCTTTTTCCTAAATTTTTTGAACTACTACATTGAAATCTAAAATTTTGTACAAGTAGATTAATTTTTTTTGAGACAAGGGCTGGTAGTTTAGAAACTAAATTAAATTTCCTACAGATTTTGTTCTTACAAATTTTTCACATAAGGTTGATAAGATGTTCAACTTTTTACGTCAAGTTGACTAACCCTGATTTTATAATTTTTCATTGCCACTTAAAGCCATAGCTTGCTATACCATGATCCTGCACATACCCTGAAGCTAATAATTATGAAGCACTGCACACAATTGGGTAAAGGAAGTAAATTCAAAAAGCAATATCTTATCTCTAATTTCTTTTTTATTTTTAGAAATGAAAATTTTCTAAACATCAATATCAAGCACAACATAAGAAATATGAGCATGCAAATGTTTAAATCTACCAATGAAATTAGTCACTTTTTCTTTAACGCCTTGTTTACAATGCATCAAATAGGTAAAATAAATATTAATCCCAATGTTAATTTAAATGTTTTGAAAGAAATCATTAGCAAATTTTTGAAAGGAGTCAATAGAATACAGAGGCAAAGAATGATAGCATTGAAAGGCCTTGTCTCTAAATGATCTAGTAAATAGTTTAGCCATGATTTTATGATCATTTTAGAAGTCACTACAAAATACTTGGAATGTTTTCA
Organism: Chamaecyparis obtusa; assembly: GCA_027943335.1. NCBI lineage: Eukaryota > Viridiplantae > Streptophyta > Pinopsida > Cupressales > Cupressaceae > Chamaecyparis > Chamaecyparis obtusa. The sequence goes on from BSBK01008871.1 coordinate 220,044, forward strand.
CATGAGTCAAGGGACCAATTTTTCTAGTATAAGTATCCAAATAAGGTATTTCCACGTATTGCGAGATAAAAAAATAAACTATGTCTAAGGAAAAAGGAGTAGCAATACCATATGTGTGAATGTTGAATTTGGATTGAGTCATGGAGGCAATTTGTTATTGCAAGGATGAAATTATTTAGGAAATACTATTGATAATGGATTCAATAAAGAGATTGGTATTGGACACATCTGAAAGGTTTGGAACATTATGGGAAATGGAAGAAGCATTGGAATATGAAAATGACTCATTATTATAAGTAGGTATAGATGATGGTTACAACATACATGGAACACTTGTAGGAAGAAGAGTGAAAGGATTATGAATAATTCAAAGACTAAAATATGTGGGATTAATGTTTGAAATGAATGTAATCATAAGAGGTGGAGTGTATGTAGAAATATTAGGTAAGGAAATAGGAATACTAATATAAGTATCAACACTAGTGTTTGGTTGAGACAAACCAAGAACTTGAGCACAATGTTTGATAGGTTTAACAATGTCATAAATAAGATGAGATAGAGAACACAACACATCAACACCATTCTCTTAATTGTGAATCAAATTACCCATACCTTCTAAGAAGATTACTTCCCTATTAGAATTCTCTTGACCTTACCATTGCTCAAATTTTTCAAAATTATGGGAAAGCTATTTGAATTTGGGTAGGAGACACTCTTAAGGTGTCATATTCATAATAAGAAGATTGGGAAGAAGGATTATCAAAAATAGTTGGAATGACATTATTAGGCATATTTGTATCATCAACATTCCTTTGAAACATAGAGGACTCAAGATCAAAGGAACCCATAAGTCGATGAATTCTTATCACCAAAATTTTATATGTAGGACTCAAGGTTATGACACACATGCAAACCATAATGAAAGAGAGATATATCTAAAGCGTGTAAATGCGAGTAGTAATCTGAAATAAAGATGGAAACATTCATCAATTTTATGCAACATTAAAGGAATTAAGGATGATTGCAACTGAAACTTAATGAATAACACATATAACCATCAAATAAAAAGTGGAATGAAATGCATAAGATCTAAGAACCTAATTAAAATGGAAATGTCATGTGTTAGGTTCACCAAAATTTAAGGTGAAGGTGAACCAAGGGGCACTAATCTAATTGCCCAAGTTAAAAGTGGCATATAAGGAGTCAGGTTCACCAAAATGTAAGGTGAAGGTGAACCAAGAGGCACTAATATAATCAATCAAATCTAAAGTGGCATATAAGGAGTCGTGTTCATCAAAATGTAAGGTGAAGGTGAAACAAAATGCACTAATCTAATCATCCAAATCAAAATTGGAGTTTAAGGAGTCTGGTTTGGAAAAATATAAGTGAACCTAGATAGCTAAATGCATAAAATGAGAAATGAAATGCATAAAAACTTGATCTAGACAGGAAATCAAAATGGAAATGTCATGCATCGGGTTCACTAAAATGTAACATAGAAGAATATGGTTAGGAGGGGAAAAGGGGGTTCTAGAGTGGTTCCCTAATGCAAGACTAAAAAAATCCTTGGTTACATTGGAAGGAGGGTGACCCACTAGGATCAAGTAGAACTTATGCGCTAAGTGGGTGTAGTGATCCTTCATTGTAATTGAGGGTTTATTAAGGGAATATAATTGAATGATGCAAGATAGAGGACTGTATAGTTAGAAAAGAAAATTTTTAGGACACACAGACTAACAAAATATAGACAACTTAGTATAGTAACTAGAGAGAGAGTCCAAAGATTCAACTAAATTGTAAAATTGATTTGAAGGGGATATCGGGGGACTAGGTCACCTGGGCCAGGCTTTTCCTTGGACTAGGTCACCTAGGCCAACCACTTCCCTACACTTTTGATTGTTTTCAATTGCAAAATTTTTGAAGAGTTCTAAACTTCCTGAATTTGGTTTAGAGTGAACGCCACCTATACCTACACACATAAAAAAAATAAAAAGTATTGTGTAGAAAGGGGTTTTCCTTAGTCAAAACTCAATTGAGGAATCAACCTTGAAATAGAAATGAAATTTGTATGAAAGAAAAACTTGTGAATATAGTGTACATATTAGATCGAGAATGTAAATGTATATACCTTCATAAATGGACTTTGAGGTCATGATTTCTATGAAGATACTTGTAATTTTCTTGAATATTGTTTTATGTGGTTGTTGGATCTTGAAATCTAGTGAAAAATCAAGCATGTCTTTCACAAATGTATAGATCTACAAATACTCCTCAAAGATCTTCAATGTTGTTATGCTTGATTAAATATTGCCTTGAAGAATGGATCAATGACTAGGAATGGATAAAGGATCTTCTTGCTTGATTGAGGTCTCCTCTACTTTGCCTTCATGAGGGAGAGAAACTTTCTATAACAAAGAATATTTCCTTCAAAGATGCCTTAAATGCTTGAAATATTTCTTGATAATGCTTGAATGTGAAATTGTAGGAGAGATCTTGAATTCCAATTGTCTTATGATCAAATAAGGAGAGGTAGGTTTCTTTTATACCTCTCACAAGAATGTCTTGACTCAAAACTTGAAGGAAGTTAATGAGATTTTATATTTCCTACCTAACTGTTGAGATGATCCCTGATTTTAATTTCAGGGATAACACAAGGGAATAGGTCATCTGGGAAAACCTATTCCCCCCCAAAGGTTATGAAATTATTTTCTGGAGTTGGTAATGTAGAGAATATGTTGGAATGATATGAGGTGTAGAGCTGGATCCAACATAATGAACATGAAAACTCAAGAACACTAAAATGGGGCTAAATTAAGCATATAATTATAGGTGCTTATAATTTAGGACAATACAATTAGTATGTTACATATGGTATCAGAGCTACTAAGCTCAATAATGGACCTAGGATCTTTCCATCTCTTCACCTAGAAAACTAAAACCAACTAATCAATGTTCCACAAGATGTGGATTCGATGAACTCCGTGGAAGAAAGTTTGTGACCCAAGAGTCATTCTCTTATGGATGACCATAACCATGTATGACTACTCTTTATGTTCATCCCCATCAGTTAATGAGACCTTAGCTAAAAATTTTCAATTACTTTGGAAAGAGAGGCACAAGTGGACCCCTTCAAACAAGAAAACAATTAAAACCTCTACCAAAACTAAGCTAACTTCCAAACTTGAAAACCCAACCAAGAATGTATCTAAGAAAAGAACTATAATAGGAGGTCACAAAGACCATCATGTCCCTACCCTAATAAATCATCTTGTTCATTCTATTTTTTATAGAAATGAAGGGCTTGTCATCGATTATGAAAGTGACTCGTAGTTTGAACACTATTTTGTAATATCTAGAAAATAAGAATGTAAAATATTTTGGCTTCAGGAATATACGCTAAAAATCTTGTTGTGTAAAAAATAAATGTATATTCTCTTTTTTTTATGTTGTTGAAAATATTATTTAAATAAAAATCTAAAAGTATACTCTTAATCACCTTTAGGAGAATAAAAATTGAGAATGGAGAACTCAAGAGCCAATCATAGGTAATTTGAAAATGACAACAAGCCTGGGGATAAACTAGACTATCTTTTATCCGCGATAAACAAAACCCAAGCTAGGATCATAACTTAGAGAGAAGGTTTGAAGGGAAGTAGAGAACCAGAGTGGAAGAACATGAATCTCAATCTAGGGGAAATCCACATAGACAAGATGATACTTTGAAACATGAAAAGGAGAAGTTTTGAAGCCCAAAATTTGAACATTTAGAAAAATTGTTAGCCACAAAAACTTCCAATGACATGAGAAAGTTAAACCACTTGAATTTGGAGGTTTCTTATCTAGAGAGGTTGTCAAGGAATGGTTTATGGAGATGGAGAAGTACCTTTAGATCCAAAATTACTTAGACAACTCTAAAGAATCCTAGCAATCTTATGAAATGACTGGAGAGTCAACCACGTGGTGGGAAAGAAAGAAGACCAGGTTAGGGTTAAAAATATAACTAGATTACTAGGAAATGGATCACAGGAATTTCTAGATAGAGGTGGCTCATATAAATATTTTATGATTAGAAATTGATGGATTTATTAAGCCCGAGGAAATGAGAGATTTCGGTTAAAAAATACTATGATAAGTTCACCTAGTTACTTAAGTATGTACCCCAATATCAGTAAGATGATAACTTTCATATTAGGAAGTTCATCATGGGACTCAATAATCACATTAGAGGACTATTAGATGTACTATCACCCCATACAATGAATAATTTTTTTGAGAAGGTGGTTAAGAAAGATCAAAAATTGAAGAAGGAAGATACTTTCAGGGATAAAGGGAAGAATAAAGTTAACTCGACATAGTCGTCAAAATCATTTAAGAAAAAGGGACACAAGGGGAATTGATAGGATTCCAAAAAGGATAAATATGGATTTAATAACTTAAGGAAGGAGGGAGACTCCTAAGTAAAAGAAAAGAGTGAAGAGGGCCACCACATGGATGTTTAACACATGTGATGGATACCACTATGCCAATCAATTCCCAACTAAGAATCAAGGTAAACAACAATAGAGGAACCCCTTACCCATACACAAAGAAACCTTTCAATCGAGAATTCATGTAGATATGGATATTAGGAAAGTAGAATACTAGATCATGTTAATTGAGACAATATGCATTATGGAAATTTCTTAATTGTCTTAATTGATAATGGTGCCACATAATGCCTTACATCTTCAAAACTATTGAGTAGATTTCCTAAAATAATTGGTTTTATGATCAATTTTTGGTCAGTAGAATATGCCAATCAGACAAAAACTTGAGTAGAGAAATGCTAATTTGAAGCCAATATTGAACTTCTCAGGTTTACTACAACAATTAATTTGTATGTAGAACCCTTAGGTTCCTATGATATGATCTTATGGAGGAATTAGTTGTGGAGGCACAAGTCCAAAGTAGATTATTTTTCCATGATGGTGAAATGTTTATATGACCTTATAAATAAGATGTATATTTAAGGGAGTCAACATGAAGTCAAAGTATAGAAAACCTCTACCATGAAACTAAAAAGAAGTAATAGAAAGGAGTGTTAGGTGTTTGTAGTTAAAATGGAGGAAATCAATGAACCCAAAGAGGTATTTTTTATCATAATTATATGATGATGTATGAGATATCCTCACACCATTAGGAATAGTTAGAGGGTGGAAATACGGGGGAAGAATATTTTACTTAAAAATATCCTTACCTTTGGGATACTAGGATGTGTTTCCTGAAGAATTACCTAGACAACCACAAAAAAGAGTTCAATATTTCTATTGACTTGGTTCTAGGAGCCAAGATGATATCTAAATCCATGTATAGGATGTTGACCATTGAACTCATGGTTCTAAACACTCAATTGTGGGAATTGCTAAGCAAGGGCTCAATCCAACCAAATGAATCACCTTGAGGAGCTCCAGTAATATTTGTGAGAAAGAAGGAAAAAACTTTGCATCTATAAATATATTGTTGTATGTTGAATAAGGTTAACGTAAGAAACAAGTACCCTTTACCTTGAATTGGTGATATATTTAATAAAATGTGTGGATTTGTATTATTTTCCAAGATAGGTTTGTAGTTTGGATGCCACCAAATTAGACAAAAAGAAGAAGACATAAATAAAATTGCCTTTAGAACTTGGTACAAGCACTATGAGTTCATAGTGTTACCCTTCGGGTTCATCAACACCCCAAAATTTTTATGAATCTAATGAATAGTTTGTTTATGGATTTCCTGGACAAGATTGTGTTAGTATTTTTGGATGATATTATAATCTACACTAAGAATGAGGAAGAACAATTCCAACATCTGCAAATAGTTGTGCAACAAATTTGAGATCATAAGTTATAATAGAAGTTATCCACGTGCACTCTTTTCTAAAAAGAAGCACAATATTTAGGACACATTATCTCCACTAATGGAATAGTAATAGATTTGGAAAAATTAAAGGTCATGCTAGAGCGACCAATGCCAAGAAATGTTCAAGAGGTAAGAAGTTTCATGGGGTTTAAAAGTTTTTATACAAAGTTCTTAATGATTTTTTCATGAATAGATCATCCTATCACCACACTCCAGAGGAAAGGAAAAAGGTTTGAGTAGAGAGAGAAATGTTATAAACCTTTTCAGTATTTGAAAGAGAGGCTAATGACAACACCAATTTTTAAAGTGCTAGATCCTATCGAACATTTTGTAGTAGTTATAGATGCTTCTAAAGAAGGACTACTGGGTTTTCTCATGTAGGGTGGGCAAGTAATTGCTTACAAATAAAGAAATTTGAAATCTATGAGAAAAATTATGTACCCCTTGATCTTGAGCTTGCAACTATTGTACACTAGGCTCTTTGAACGTGGCATCATTACTTAATAGTAAAACTATCTGAGCTTAGATCTAACCATTAGGGACTAAAACATATATTTACCTAGATTAATCTAAATTCTCATCAAACAAGATGGTTGGAGTTGATCTCTAACTATGATTTTAAAATCAGCTACATTAATGGAAAATAGAATAGAGTGGTTGATGCTTTGATTGCCAAAGACACCTATCTTCTATGGTAATTTTTGACACATTTTAAAGCATGTGTTTTGTATAATTTGGAAGGGGGTGAATAGTATAATCAAGTTTGAGAGGAACTTCAAGTTAATCCCCAAGAGCCAATGTATGAAGGGTTCAATGTTGCAACATATGCTCAATTGAACTACCAAGGATGAATGTATATGTACTTGATTCCACATAATTAAGGAAGTAAGTTATGAAGGAGGTACATTAGCACCATACTCCTTAGTGTTACCAAAAATTTATCAGATATTAAAAATCTATACTTTTAGAAGGGATTGAAGAGGGATGCTGTGAAATTTATGCCAAGTTGCTTTGAATATCAGAGGGTGCAAATATAACATCAACATACTTCAGGGTTGTTGCAACCACACTACATTCTAGATTGGAAATGTTGGATCATTAGCTTTCACTTTGCTCAGGGTTTACCTATGTCAAGGAATAGACATAATGCAATATTAGTAATATTGGACAAACTCACTAAGGCAACACACTTTATATTAAGTAAATTGATAAATAGAGCACCCATTATAGCTTAGAGGTTTGTGTAGGATATTTTCTAATTACATGGGATTTTAGAAAAGATTATATCATATAGAGATGCTAGAATGACATCCAAGTTCTGAAAAACCTTATTTGCAATTCAACGAACCTAGATAAACATCAATTCAAGATATCATCTAGAAACAAATGGTCAGACATAAAGTATGGATAAAGTTTTAAAAGATCTTTTGAGAATGTACTGCATGGATCATTAGTACAAGTGAGGGGATTACCTCCCACTAGTGGAATTTTATTACAATAATTTATAGTAGTTAGCCATTAAGATGACACCATTTGAGGCATTTTTTAGGAGGTATAGAACTCCTATCAGTTTAGATAAGATGGAAGATAGGATAACCCTTAGTCTCGAGATGCTCTAAAAAATGGAAAGAACAATCAAGATGATCAAGGAAAGGTTAGTAGAAGCTAACAGTCAACATAAAAATCTATGTTGATGCTAAGTGACATCAAGACAATTTGAAGTAGGAGAGAAAGTACTCCTAAGACTTAGACTTGAGAAAAATTCAATAAAATTTGAAAAATCCTCTAAATTGGCACCTACATACCAAGGATAGCTTTAACAAACTCCCCTCCCAAAAAAGATATGAAAGATTGGAGAATATCTCATTTTCTTGATTTTTGTTTATTTCTACTGGTGAATCTCTCATTTTAAAAAAATAAAAAATTCTTATTGGCAATTAATTTTGAATTACAATTTTTTTGTAGAAAATATTGGCGAATCTCAAACAATAACAAGAAATTCATTAGTCACCAAGGAAAATACTTCATTTAAAAAATATATATAATTCTTATAGAAAATTATTGGGCTAAATGTGGAAATCTTTGATGGGTTCAAGGGAAGACTACAATATTTAGCTGCTACCATTTATTTAATTTATATTCTAATAACCTTCATTGTGATGTGCGAGATAAATGTATTGATAATTTTAATTATTATCGGGCCCAAAATTTCTTCAAGACCATTGATTTTTATTGAGATCAAAAATCCCAAGGAAGTTTTAGCCCCGATAAACATTACAAATCAAATAGGAATATTTTTACCTTATGAAATATAATGATCACTAAATTATATTTTGAATAAATAATGGCAACTATATCTTGGTGATACAACCCTATAATAACTAATAATTATAATATATTATTGGTGAATTAATTTAGATTTCTACAATAACTCTTAAAATTTAGGCGAATCAAATCTAACCATGTATCAAATATTGTGGCAAATCTTTGAGTTCAAATTTTTAATAAAATAAGTTTCTCAAGGTGATTTAAATTTTTATAAAACAAACTTTTGTAAAAATGTGGTGATTTAGGTTTCCTTAAATCTTGAATTATTAGCCAAGTTTGGATTCTCAAATTTCAAAAATTAGCCAATTGGCGAATATTAGCCACTAAAAATATCGTTGCTAGATCATATGTAGGACCATTTGAAGTCCTAGAAGTTGTAAACCTTATAGCCTACAAAATTTCTCTACCTTTAGCTCATGCTTGTTTTCACAATGTTTTCCATGTTTCTTATTAATCACATGATTGATTGGAACTCCTTACAAGTATATGATCTAGGGGTGGTTACAATTGAGCCACTTAGAATTCTTGGGATACTTAAGTTTTAATTATGTAACTGTAAGATCACACAATATAAGGTCTAGTAGGACCACTATGTAGAAGACAACGCCACTTGGGAGAGTTATGATAAAATCCTTTAGAAATTCCCTCATCTATTCAAAGTTTCTTTTAATGGCTAAAAACATTATGTGATAGCCTTTATCACTTTTGGTTTAAATTGTGTGGATGCTTTTCATCATTGATATTTCAGATCACACTCCATGATCCATCATTGGGATGAAAGAAAAAAATAGAGAGTAGAAATGATGGATAATGGAGTGTGATCTGAAACATTGATGATGAAAAGCATCCACATAGTTTAAACTAGGATTTAAAAAGGCTAACATTATGGACTACAAAAATTACATGGCTCTAACATTATGTGATGTTTCTTTCAACAAACTTTTAT
>BSBK01008872.1:2500-77500 GCA_027943335.1 Chamaecyparis obtusa
GCAAGCTTAATGCTCATTATTTGCCATTTATTTTAGATAGAAATGTCTTTCATAATTTGTATGGTTTCCCTTTAAAGTGTAGGCTAGAACTACCAGGGGTTGTTATCAACATAAAAGTCCAACCTTAATCTTTATTATATTGACAAAAAGGAGGTATGGAGCCATCAGGTGCAAAGGGAAAAATACAAAGGACATACATCCACAATAATATTCAATGTACGAAGACAGACCCTTAGATTTCCTTTAAGGTGAGATGCCTTGTTTAGGATCCATCTGAGGATTATGATGACGCCATCAAAGTTTTGTCTTCATTCACCAGTTTCAACCTAATATCATCATCTGTAATAAATTCAATCATCCAATATCCATCTAAGGGAGATCTTACATGGGTGAAATATAGAATGAAATCTAAGTTCCTTCTTATGGATGGGGTTTCTTCTAAATACCGATCCCAATCTTCCATCTCTAGAAAAGGAAATGTAGAGACATGGCCCTAATTAACAATTCTTCTTTTGTAATCCTTGGGTCTAGGAATGGATAAATCCATTCGTATGCTACTGAGCACTTTGTTTAATCCACTAAATACTTTTTCTTGAAGACTCATCGACGGAGATTTCCAATAGCTTTTACATCAGGGTCCACCTGTAGAGCTGAGGCTATAAACATAGCCAGGATATCTGAGTTGACCCTATGCCTATTAGTGTTTCCTAAGAATTCCTCACTTAGGATAACCGAGACAACCCTTACTATAATATTGTATTTAATCAGAAGAATGTTCTTGACTCTTTTTAGCGAGATTGTCCCTTCAAAGACTATTTGCTTGTTTGAGCACCTTAATTTTATTAGCATTGCCATTTACCTGAGGGGATGTTGTGATGAATGGGAGAGACTCACCTCTATATATCAGGTTTCTTGGCCAGAGGTGAAGATGAAATGTTGGTGGAGTAACGACAAAAAACTCTCAGTTTCCTCTTTTATTTCCTAAGGATGATTTTGCCTAATTATTCAACTCGTACCCCATTGATGTTAAATTTAAAGTTTACCTAAAGTGAAAATCCAATTCACTGAAGTTTGACCAAATTTAATTGAGAAGGACCCAAATAAAAACCTAAAAAGATTCAATATACATATTGTATTAATGAATAATTATAATACTTAAATAACTGAGCTATAGTTTTTTATGCACATTAATATATATCCCTTATAATGAGAAGTTACAGGTAGTGTTTCTTAAGATGTAATCTAACAATTTATGGACTTATCCTTTTTCCCCTATCTGACCTATACCATAGCTGGAAGAGCCTAATTATTCAAACAGATATGGAATAAATTATGATAGTGTCTTGTCTGAAAGATCTATATACTAATTATTGAGCTTCTATCAATTTAGACCAAATTATGTATTAAAATGAAGTATACTCGGAGAAGGAAGAAGAGGAAACCTATCTTAATAGTATTATCCCATAAATGGAAAAGCCAGTTGATAGACAAACAAAAAATAGGTGAAAAAGAAATACCTTTGGGAATTGGTCTTCTAATCTTAAGCATGCGGGAAAAAATAGAGCAAGTTAAAGAAATCTTCCTATGCCAGGTAAGTTTATAGGGGACAAGAAAAAACCTTCCTGATGAAGCCCTTTTGAAAATAACCTAGCTAAAGCTTAGGATGCATATTGAAATTATTAGGTGAAATCCTTAATACTTGAGTGTCCCAAATTTCCTTCGCCAAGATATTAGTGATTCCCCTGCCTTCCTAAAAACCTAGAAGAAAGTTTTCCTAAGATTAAGAGATTGAAATCCTTATTTCCAAGCTTGGTTGGGTTTTAAGAAACAAACTAGGTTATAGAGGGAAGCCAGAGTTATCAAAAAGTTTCCCATCTACCTATTCTTATGAGATATTCCTTGAGTCCCTAATGGGAGATAGTATAAACATGAATGATGATTACATATTTATTATTTGTAGGCAGACCATTTTTATCCATTGCTCTACTTATATTAGGGTTAGAGAATCTGACATATCTAAATGGCTGAATAAGATCATCAATTTTCTAATTATCTGACCATTGATAAGAAATGCATAATTTTCTAAGAGAAATAACCCCTTCAAGGCTAACTTATTTTAAGAGATAGTATGATCATCTGTCAAATAAGTTTTTCTTAAGTTTTAAATAATTAATTAGGGTGCTTAAAGCTAACCTACTTAAACGACACATTTATCCTTTCGAAGGATAGGTAATGAGGGACTATAAAAAATTTTAAGGTTCCTGGACTTGTATCAGTCTCAGTTGGAATTAATGTTCTAATTACAGAGAAACCTTAGATTAAACTAGTATAGAGTTAGCCTTTACACATTAATGTGGTGATTTATTTCAAGAATAAAGAAATCACTTAGATGGATTTTAAGGTTGCTACCTTATGGGTCATTAAAATTTGTTAAAAAGAGGATTAGGTGACCTTATATGGCTACTGAAATAAAAAATTAAGACTAGAGCTGTGGGATGAAATAAAGATCTAGGAAATAACCTGTAGGAATATAATAAGTACTATGCTAGAATTAAAATAGACATTTGAAAATATAAAATATATAGTTATCCATTACTGATATTGTCTTCCTTACTCTAAACCAGTATTGTACTAAGAAAACATAATTACATAGTTAAAGAACCTGTATTAGAGAGTTCAAAAAAGAAACACTAACATCTTAATTATTACTTCCTTCTAGTCTTTACAAATGCTATTGCAGCACTAGGATGCATCCTTCTTTTGCATGATGATGATTTCCTCCTTTTTTGACTTGTAATCCCTTGAGGATCTCTTAATCGAAGGAGTTATAACCCTAATGTATTGTGATGAGTCTTCATCCATTTCTATTGGGACTTCAAACCCTGCTGCTCACCAATAATCGAGGACTTTGTCAAGGTCTACTTCCTCGAGTACTGTGGCAATGAGGAAGTCTAGATTTTTCCTCATAGAGGGCCATACCTTGTCAAAATTTGCTTTATCTTTGAAGAAAAGAATAGGAAGCCTCTGGAAGCTCGAGATGGAGGGGAGTGCCTCTATATCCATCTTCATATATAATTCTAGAAAAGGAATAGTAAGATCTTTGTCAATACCATGAACCACTTTCTCCAAGCCTAGTAGAAATTCCTCATTAAAGATTTCTTTAGTTGCTCTAATGACTCTTTCCTTCATAGTACCATTGAAGGTTGCTAATTCTATGAAGAGTCCAATCACATGCCCATTTACCCATACTGTAAAATCATTGTCGAAATGCTCCTCACTGAGACCTTTAATTAGAGCCCTATGAATCGTGTCCAATAAAGGTTTCAGGATTATGTTCCACCTTTCTAGCCTCACAGCCACTTGAAATGCCATTTGATGATTCTCCTTTGTGTGGAAGGTGATTATCCTAGTCTCCATTATTGCCCAACATTTCAAAGTTAAGCTATCCTTCCTTAATCTTGTTGATGAAGAAAACAAAACTTCTATTTCCTTTTAAGCCCTAAAGAGCCAATAAAAGCTTTTGGTGAATTTGGCTTAATTGTGAGGTGATGGCTGGAGATATGAGAGATTACAAATCATTATAAATCATCATTAATGCATACTTTACTACATAGATACAGTTGTTGTGCATTTTATCTAAGTTAGGAGATAGTGCAAGGTTCATAGATCTAAGGAGGTGATGGAAGCATACTAATTATATACTTAATATGAGGGGATCTTTACTTGGGATGATGACGCCTAATTGAGTGTTTATGTACATGGGTGAAATCTCTTAATTTCTTCTAACTAATGCAATGAATTTATTTTATATAAAAAAAACACTTTCTTCTTAGGCACGAAAGGTTTTAACTCCCAAGGGATGATTGTGAATTAATAGGAAAGATGCTAATACTGGAAGGTCAAAAATTTTCTATTTTTTAAAAGGTTTAACCCCTGTTAAAAGCTATAATGTTGCTAAGACTGTGAAAGGCAATAATCCTATTAAATTCTTGAGGTTTTTTATCAAAACTCGAGAGCTAATTAAGAGACAAATTCCTAGGTATCAAATCTTAGGTTTCTAATGAATGGATCGAAGAGGTAAGTTTTGGGAAGTTTCCTTAAGAAAGGAAAGGCTATATTTGTCTCTAAGATAGCCAATTCATCTAATTTCTTGAACATCTATAAGATTAAATTCTGTGATGGAGGTATATTCATGCTCCACTTGGGACTTGTCCCTATCCTCAGTTTATAATTATTAACGCAGAGTTTCCTTCTATATTAGTGGATGGGTATTGTTTAGACCTTGGTCCAATTAAGAGAGGGTTGCCTAATTAATTATTTATGTTCCTATGGGTTCTGCTCTAATAGCATATACCTACCATACCTTAATGTATGTTGTAGCCACTATCCACAAACAAGGTTTCCTCCCGAGGCTCTATCAAGGTTAGATTTGAAAATGCCTCTCCATTGGAGATGAATTTTTGATAAGTACTGCTTCCTCAAAATATTTTCTAGCTATACCATTGAAGTCTATGCCTTGGTGTCCTCTTATTCCTACTAATCCTAGGTGAAAAGATTCCATCTATCTAAAATTAAACTAAGTTTAATAGATCTTCAAAGGAGGCTATTGGGACTAGATATTCTAGCCTAAGAATGGAATTTTTTTTTATGACAAAGTGATCCCATCTACCCCTAAATTGGCTAATTCATCCGCTCTCTTATTCCCCTCCCTATAAATGTGATTAATTGAGACTTATTGAAAGGTTCCACATAGGGTCAAAGCTTGGGAGAGAAGGGAGGTTAATTTCCAGTTAGGAGTTTCACCCTTCCTTAGTGCATTAATGATGATAGTCAAATCCCCTTCTATTTCTAATTGCTTTAATCCTAGGCAGGCACTTTTTTTAAGGCCTCTGCCTAATGCGTAAAGTTCTGCCCAATTATTTGTTTCAATTCCAATGGGAGCTACAATCACTACTAATTCTACTCCAGCTTGATTATGAATGTAGCATCCAATACCTATAGTATCCGAGTTGCCCCTGGATGCTCCATCGAAGTTTAGCTTGTACCACCCATCCCTTGGGGGTTTCCATTTGCATTTGTCTCTCGTTGATGTCTTATTTTGTGAATTAGAACCTATAAAAGGAGGGAGAGTTAGGCCCACCCATTTTCCTCTCATTTTACCATCCCAATGACTCATATTGAGATTAGTTTTTAGGTTTTTGGTTGTTCTACAATTCATATTTTCTATGATTGTGGCTTCTATTTTATTACATAGTTGTTTCCATTCTAGTTTTTCTTCCTTGAAAATTCTTCTATTCCTTTCTTTCCAAATTTCTCATATTAATATAGAGGGCAAAATAGTCCAAAGGTTGGCATATATACTCCTTTGTTTGATGATTGGCCATGCTTGCAACATTGTGCTGAGGGAATGGGGAAAGGCTAAGGACCACCCCAAGTTACCCAACAACCAATCCCAGCACTGATTAGTGAATGGATAGTTAACAAAAAGATGGTCAATATCTTCTTTTCTCTTTTCACAAAGAGGACATCTACTGGGACCATAAAAGCCTAATTTCTTAAATCTATCTGCAATTAAGAGTCTATAGTTCATTTCTAGCCATGAAAAAAATCCAACTTTTGGAAGACACTCCTTGCCCCAACAGAGGTGGATAGGTAAGGAAGTTTTAGGTCTCTTATGTTTCTGAACTATGAGCTTATACCCTTCCTTAGTATTATATTCTCTGAATTTAGATCCATCCCAAACTAGTAAATCTTTCGAGTTGTTTAAAGAAATTTTTCTATTTTCTAGGATATTCATAATTGCTACTTCCTTAGCAGATGTGATTCCAAAATTCTTTAAGGATTTCCAGACCCATTTATCCCCATTGAAAGTTGTGTAGTCTTTGAGAAAGATGCCATTCTTTTCCCTTAATATATTAGTTAGGGATGGGTTATTCAACTTTTTTGATATAATTTCATAACCTCCCCATGAGTCATCCCAAAACAAAATCGCTTCCCCCAATCCTAGACACCACGTTAATTTATCCATAATGATATGCCTACACTTCATCCCAAAACAAAATCTCTTCCCCTGATCCTAGACACCATGTTAATTTATCCATAATGATATGCCTACACTTCATCATAAAATCTCATATTCTCGATCCTTTAGGAGGATTAGATTCTCTAAAGATGTTAATGGGGGAATGGTTTTTCAAATATTTGTGGATGAGGATCTTAGCCCATTTAGCTTCCGGATTTCTATAGAGTCTCCATAGGAGTTTGGCTCCTAGGGCTCTATCGTGGTCCCCTAAGTTTTTAAGACCCACCCCACCTTCCTCTTTGGGTTTGCAAATATTATCCCATGATATTAAGGGAATTTTCTTATTCTCATTGCTTCCCTGCTAGAAAAATGTTCTCAAGTGCTTGTTTATTTCTAATCTCTTATTTGAAGGAAGGTTCATACAGGATAGATTATAGGTTAGCATGGCTACCAAAACAAACCTTACCATGGTGGTTCTACCAGCAGAGGATAGCCATCTGCCTTTCCAAGAGCTCATTTTGTTTTTACTCTTATCAATGATGGGATTCCATATGTCTATAGCTTTTTTGTCCTTAACTAAGGGAAGACCTAGATATTTATAGGGAAGCTTACCCTTTTTTAAATTGAGGATCTTACAGATAGCTCTTTCAATTGTTAAATCAGTATTGAAGAAGAAGATGTCTGATTTGTCTGGATTGATTTCTTGTCCTGAGACCAATGAATGAGTCCTTGGGACCCTCTTAAAGGTGTATGCCTCCATTCTATTACTAGCTTCGTAATGCAGAGTATCATCAACAAAGTGTTGGTGAGTGGTAGGGTCTAAGTCACTGGTGATGGAGATTCCTTCAATGGCCCCTATTTCCTTTTCTTTTGAAATTGTTCTACCTAGGGCTTCTGCCATTATTATGAATAGAAGTGGGGAAATGGGATCCGCTTGTCTAAGGCCTCTAGAGATGCCAAAAAAACCTTTCAGGGTCCCATTCACTAAAACTGAGATCATAGATGTGGAGATGCATTTGAAAATAAGGTTTATCCAGCTTTTAGAAAAGACAAAGGCCTCCATGCATTTACATAGAAATCTCCAGTCTACTTTATCATATGCTTTTTTAATGTCCAATTTTATAAGCATACTTGGATTCTTATTCTTGAGGATATAGTGTATTGCTTCTTGTGCTATGATTACCCCATCAAAGATGGATCTCCCAGGGACAAAACCTATTTGTTCTTCACTGATGATTAAGGGTAGAATTTTTTGAAGTCTGAGGGCCAGTGTTTTAGTGAGCAGTTTATACACTATATTACATAGAGCTATTGGTCTAAATTCATTGAGGCTAGAAGGTTTCTCTTTTTTGGGGATGAGAGAAAAAAACTTATTGTTTACCTCTTTAAGTATTTTACCAGAGTTCCTAACCCCTTTAAGGGCATCTATAACCTCCTTTCCGATAAAGTGCCAACACTTTTGGAAAAAAAAAGTCATGAAGCCATCTGGACTTGGAGATTTGTAAGGATTCATTTGCATTAAGGCATGATGAATCTCCTCCATGGTGAATTTACCATTTAAGATTTGGTTTTGTTGTTTAGATATGACCTTTGGGATATTTTTCAGAAGTTCAGCTTGACATCCTAGATTTGAAGATTCTCTATTATTTAGAATGTTTTTGAAGTAGTTTACTGATTCCTCTGCTATGCCTTTAGAGTATGCTATGGTGTCACCTTTATCATTAACTATACAAGAAATCCTATTAGTGTTCCTTCTTTGTTTAGTACTATTATGAAAGAATTTAGTATTTTTGTTACCTACTTCTAACCAAGTTTCTCTTGATTTCTATTTCTAGAAAAATTCTTCTCATGCCAATACCTCTTCATAATCCTTTAGTAAATTCTTCTCCCTATGATATAGATCATCATTCATCCATCCTTGATAACCTGAGAGTTAACTTCTCCCAATTCTGATTCTAGCTCTAGTTTTTTTTCAAAGATGTTGCCGAACTTGGATGCGTTCCATTCTAACAATTTCCTTTTTATCCACTTTAGTTTGTTTGCTAATCTAAACATTTTAGAGCCTAATATCTTGGCCTCCAACCACCTAGATTCAATCAACGTTAGGATGTCTAGATCCCTTAACCATGCTTGTTCAAATTTGAAGGCACATTTCTTTGGCTTAGATGGTGTTGAGATGTTGAGAAGTATCAGATAGTGATCCAAACCTGATAATGAAAAGATGTTAGCTGATAGTGAAATATCAAAATTTGTCAAACTACCTTTAAGAAAGAATCTATCTAATTTCTCTTCTATGTTACAAAAACCTAGTCTTCTATTGTTCCAAGTGAAGGAGTTGTCCTCTATTGGAATTTCAAGGAGAGAGTTCTTATCTCTCCAATGTGTAAAGTCTTTAGAAGCAGGTGGAAGGGAATTCACTCTTTTTTTCTCAAAGATTTTTGTTATCACATTAAAATCATCTCCTAGAAAGCAGAGCATGTCCTTTGTCTATTCAAGATATGATTCAATCTCTTTCTAAACTAATAATTTTTCCTTATTTTGAATGGGCCCATATACATTTATTAGAATAAAGGTCAGATTAAGTCTAAAGTTGCTAACTGTTCCACTCATCTAGAATTTTCTTTTTCTTGTAATGTTAATTGATGTACTCCTAGGATCCCAAATGATATTCAAGCCACCAGATGCTCCCTCATCTAGCAAGGCTTCCATTTCCCTCAATCCTAATTTCTTTTTGAAATTTCCTAGTTCTAAATGATCTAGCTTAGTCTCTTGTATTAGCATGATCTCTAGATTATGAATTTTGATACAGCATTTGATCAGATGCTTCTTGTTAGGGGCACTCATGCCCCTAACATTCCATGAAAGTGTTGGAAAGTTGTCTATACTGAGGTATATGACTAGATATAGTGTTTTCATTAAGGAAACAAAGTCATATAGCAGTTTGGAGTCAGTGCACCTGATATGAAGATCATAAATCAGCTAAGTGTTGAAGACTGGACAGTGTACAGAGTTCCTGTAGCTTAGAACATCAGTGCACGTGTGTATGGATGCATTATGGTATGCACCCTAGAAGTTAAGTTTGTTAGACTATACTTATGCTTAGTCTATGAGCGCATAAACTAATGTGCAAAGATGTGAAAGTTACAGTCCATTGAAGTTGCACAGCCAGTATGTGCCAGCAGAGAACAAAGCATGGAGTCACAGTTAGTATTTTGGTTTGTGGTTATAATGTAATATTGTAAAGGCCATGCACCCATTGTATTTAGGTTTCTGAAATGTCTATATGTATAATTGTAAGCACGCTTAAGCCAATTCATTTGGAAGCATTGTTTGTTATTAGTTATAGGGCCAACCTAATTGTTTATTTTGTATGAGCGTATAAATAGAAGATGTGCCCATTGTATTCGGTATGAAAGTTGATAGAGAGTTGTGATAAGCAGAGCAGAAGTATGCGAAGAGTCAAGAAGATGTATTAGATCTTTGCAAGAGGTCAAAGCATAAGTGCATCAAAGGAACTAGTCTAACAAGCAATGTCTCAGTGACAGTTCACCTAGCAGATATAGTGTGTATATGAGATCAGAAGGTTGTAGCCTTCACCATTTGAGCAGTGAGCTCTAGGACAATGAGTCCACTCCCCTAATAGGGATCATTGTAAAAGACTCCTAACAGGGTCCAACCCTTAACAAGGTCTACTATACTTAAAGCATTGTAAAGCTACTCCTAAAAGGGTAAAGGATCTTCTAACAAGGATCACAAAACACTAGTGCAAAATATTAGTGGGTGTCAATTCCCACAGGGGTTTTTACCTATTTGGGTTTCCCCATAACCATATTGGTGTCATGTGTTGATTTCATGTTTCATGTTTCATGTTTATGTGAATGTTTAATTCAGTACTTAAGCATTTAAGTTCAGCATAAAGATTAAAGTAAAAAATTAAATTACAGTGAACACTGATTCACCCCCCCCCCCCCCCCCTCTTAGTGTTCCCATTCCTAAAAATTGGTATCAGAGCCCTGGTCCTCATCAAAGAATTTTAACCACTTGAGGAGATCATGGACAAAGTAGAAATGAAACATTTAAAGAAAAATCTTGAAGTAGCTCTTGAAGACCTAGACAAATCTGAAAGAGATATAACTAAAAGAGAAAGTCAATGATGATCAATTAGTTATCAAAAAACTAAGAAGGGATCTGAAAGAATGCTCTAATAGTGACCTAGGAGCAAAGGTTAAGAAGCTAAATGAAGACAATGCATCTATGAAAGAACTACTTGAAGAATTTGATGATAAGTTGATCAACAATCAGGAAGTCTACAATGAACAAGTCAAGGAGAACCTTCAACTCAATGAGGAATTAAGGGAAGCCAATTTGGAAATCTTGGATCTAAGGAATTGAAAAGAAAGATTGGAGTCTAAATTGAAAGAAGAAAAGAATCACATTGACAAATTGTGCACCAGTTCTAATTTGATAGAATCTCAGTTGTATGCAAGAAGAGCCAAAGGAGACACTAGCTATATTGGATACAATGAAGCACAAAATCAGATTGATAATATGCGAGCAAGAAAGGAGACACAAAAAGACTCTACTGATACTGAAAATACTGAAGATCAATCCAAAGACAATGATGGACCACCTAAGAATGAGCGCAAGCCTAGAGAATGCACTTGTTTTTCATGTAACAAGCATGGACACATTGCAAGGAACTGTATTGAGGTAAGACCTTTTAATGGTTACTATTATTCATGCAATAAATTTGGTCATAGAGCTATGAATTGCAAGACTAGTAAGAAGAATAGGATTCCACATGATCAGAGAAATTAGAATCAGACAAATGTAACAAGTTCTCATAATGTTACATGTCAAATATGTAACTATAATGGTCATTCTGCAAGACAATGTAAAATGGTGACTCATGTCAATGCGCTAAGGAATATTAGACCTCCACTCATTTATCACTCTTGTAACAAGGCTAGACATATCTCAAGATTCTATAGATCAAGGACACAAGGTCAGGAAAGCCCATAAAGGCCGAAGAACCAGTATTGGATCCTAAAGGAGAAGTCAAGTTTGTGAAAGCCTCAGAGGATGTGAGCTTGATTTGGTCAGAAGGAAAGAAGGAAAAAGATAATGAGAATGTATTGGATGCATCCACAGTGGATGCACCCTCTACATCTAGATGAATGGCCCTCAGGGTCATAGGGGGAGCTAATTTAGCTCTAGACCCCTTCATGGCTGGTATACTCATTCTTAGAGTATGCACCTTTGGACTTAAGCTTTTGTAGTATAAAGGAACATTCGTGCAAGAGCGCACATGTTGATTATTAGTAGAACTCGAGTTAGAAATTTTTAAGTGATAGCCTAGTTTATGCGACTTGCATTAATGGTGGAATTCTCTCTTTTAAGTACATAGAAAGTTGTTTCATTACTCATTGCATTCGAATTTAGAGCAATTGAAGAGCAGATTGAGCCTTGGAAGTTGTTGTGAAGACCTGGAGATTGAACTATCAGTGTTTGTAGTGCATTTGGTCAATTGTAGAAACCCTAGTTTGTTGCACCGATTTGGAAGTCATCAAATTATCTCAGAGATCAGTTGGAAAGCAATTATCAAGTAAGTCATGGCCACTCCCATTGTTTATGATGTCGCTGAGAAGAAAAGATATGTTTTCAAGAGGCACCCATTTAAATCAACCCTAGATGATTTAGAGGGAGCTTTCTCTCACATGCCTATGGGTGTCATGCATGTGGAAGACATTAGGTCTTACATTTACTGTAAGAAGGAACCAGTTGGATTGGATAGGTTAAGAGCGCACATAGATACCATGCTAAAACCAGACAAGACATTCATGGATGAATATGTAAAATGGAATGATCACCCTATTGTTGAGTATGCTTGGGTATATGAATTCTATGAGATAGAATGGATTAAGATATTGTTGATCAGAATTCATGATGATCTATTTTGGATTGGTGATGTGCCGGTAATAATCATAGGTGACCTGATACATGAGATGACAGGCCTTTCTAGAACAAGCGCCATCCTTCTTATGGGAAAGGATGTTAGAAAGATGGTTGAGAAAACTTGTAAGTCAAGGAGCGATAGGCGTGGCATGACAATCAAGCCTATTGAGAAAGAAAATATCAAATTGATGTCTATGATACTGGGATATAGGTTTCATCACACTAGTAGGGTGAATAGTGTGTCTACGGGCACTATTCTAGCAGCCATCAGACTTGTGAAGGAAGATGGAGAGTTCAACTTGTGTGAGATCTTGCATGCACAATTGATAGATAACATCAAAGATATCAAGCACAACAAGACAAAGATATTCAGGTTTGGATCATTAATCATCTACATGTACCTTCATATAGTTGGAAAAGTTTCAGATATGTATTTGGAAAAGTCCATTCCAATCATACCATAGATATCCAACAAAGGATCCACTGAAAGTACATTGAGAGACTATGTAACATTGGAATTGAAGACCTTTAGGGTTAAGATGCAAATGAGGTACAAAATTCCAGAAAGCAGTGTAGAGAAATATAAGGATACAATATGCTTTATGGTTGAAACTGATACAACTTGTATGGAAGCTGTTGAGCCTAGAACTAAGTGGATTCATCCACTTGGGTATGAGGTAGAGGAACAAGTTCTTGAAGCATATGTGCAAGTACTTCTATCAGCCCCCAAAGATCCTAATGAACCTAGATGGGGAACATATGAGGAAAAGACAAAAGAAGTTGAAGAAAAACTTAACAGTGTAGCAACTAAAAGAAAGGTTGCTAAAGTCACATCTGAGATCTTCAGAATACATGGTGTGTCTCAAGAAGACCTTGATAAAGAAAGGGATGAAAAGATTTCCTTAGAATTGAAAAGAGCAGTAGCAGAGGAAGAACAAGAAGCTCCTAAGTTAAAGAAGATGAAAATCAAATCAGATGACAGTCGGAAGGGTAAAGAAGATAATACTCCTTCTGCGCCCAAAGATACTATTGACCTTACCACTCCTCTAGAGTATAAGCCGATAGTCAAGAGGAAGAAAGAAGCTAGCACTAGTCATCCATCCTCATGAGCAATAAGGAGCAAGAAAAACATTCAAGCATCTCTCAAGGTAGGATTCAGACCAAACGTTAAAGTTTTGAATGCAAGAATTGTTGATGAGGGTAGAATTAATCAAGTAGGGAAGTATTATGAAACATACAGTGAGATTGACAAATTAGAAATACATTGTATGATTTTCAAACATATGATCAAGTTCAAGAAGGCATTTCTTGAATTGAAGACCACTATTCTAGATAAAGTATGGGATATTTTAGAATTCCAAAAGAGACAAGCAAATGAAGAGGATCTAAGAATCAGAGAAAATATATTAGAAGATAGTCTGCCAGTATATTCTAATGAAGAAAAGGCACTGCTATTAAATTTAGTGAAGCTGCACTTAAGGAAAAAGATGACGACTCTACACATTATGCACAAAGACTGAGCTGATAACAAAGGAAATAGAGAAGGCCTTGAGAAAGTGTTCTTAGAACAACACATGAAACCTCCTTTTGTGCCCATCACTCATGCACCTAGTAAGCAAGACAAAGTAGCAGAGATCTCTAATATACTAGTGATACGTCCACAGGACTCAATGCCCACATATGGAACTCAATTAGAGGCATATAAGTCTATGCCCATGCCAGAATCACTCAAGGATAGCACCATTGTCATTGACAATGTAGAGATAGCCATGGCGGCCACTGACATAGAATTGGACAAGTTTGAGGAAGCTTTTGTGAGCACACAAGAAGCTGAAATCTTATGCAGTAGCTCACCTCCCACTCATCAAGAAGAAGTGCTCATTGAAGACATATCTGATAAGAAAGAAGATGAAAAGAAAGAAGAAGAAGAGGAAAAAGAAAGTGAACTTAAGGATGAATCATTAGATAAACTGGTCAAGGTGAAACAAGAAGTGATGGATAACACTCCCATCACTCCCTCCTCAGCATTGTTGTCAAGTTTGACACCTAACACAAGCAGTTTGGACTCCTGGAAAGAAGAAGACCTAATTAAGTTCAGCATCCTGGCTATGGAGAAGGAAAAAGAAAAAAAAGTAATGAGGAATCCCCTCCTGGTAGAATCAATAAACATTTTGAATAGTCTACTGCCAGAGGATAAGAAAGTGCTAAAAGTACACTCCATTGATGATGTGAGTACAGTCATCTCACAGTTCAAAAGCAATTTTTCAAGCCTTGAAGAATCAGCGTCCAAGGTTGCAGAAGAGAAGTATTTGGAGAAGAGACTGAATGAGTTAATGAGCAACTTTACACTAGATCTAAACTCACTCAAGATAGGACAAGCATCTTTAAAAGAATTTGCTAATCAAGGAAGAAAATTCATTGTAGACTGCATGGATCAAGATAAGCTTACTGATGCCCATTTCAAAAAAATAAAAGAAGCAAAAGTTATGATTGATTAGGTGAAGAATTTAGTGATAGACACATCCATTGATGTAAACATGTGCAACAATATCTACCAAGGTCAGATGGACAAGATTGAAAAGGAAAAGAAAGAGATGGAAAAGATAAGGTCTAGACAAACTCAGTTGAAGAATGCTCTTGTGCCCTCACTAGACATTCTCAATCAAACTATAAAGGAGATTGATTCCACCATGATAACCTATGATCAAGGCCCGAGCACAGTTTTGGAGAAGATGGATAAGCTATAGTATGCTTTATGCACCCATCTCCAAATAGTCAATTCATTGATCACCTTTTGGAAGAACGAGATCCAGAACCTCAAGATTGCATATTCGGATGTTTTCCCTTAGTGAGTATGTGTAAATACAATTTTTTGGTACACCTTTGTCATTAATGTCAAAGGGGGAGTTGTGTATAGAATATGGAGTATATATATGTATAGGGAGATATAAGATTATGTATAAAGAATGTATAGAAGACAAAAAGTTTTTGTGTTAAGGGACAGTTAGCAACTTAGCCATATTCCTTTGTTGCCATCAATGACAAAGGGGGAGATTGTTGGCAAGTTGTCTATACTGAGGTATATGACTAGATATATTGTTTTCATTATGGCAACAAAGTCATATAGTAGTTTGGAGTCAGCAAACCTAATATGAAGATCAGAAATCAGCTAAGTGTTGAAGACTGGACAATGTATAGAGTTCCTGCAGCTCAAAGCATCAGTGCATGTGTGTACAGATGCATTATGGTATGTGCCCTAGAAGTTAATTTTGTTAGACTATACTTATGCTTAGTCTATGAGTGCATAAACTAATGTGCAAAGATGTGAAAGTTACAGTTAGTTGAAGTTGCACAGCCAGTATGTGCCAGTAGAGAATAGAGCATGGAGCCGACAATTAGTATTTTGGTTTGTGGTTATAATGTAATATTGTAAAGGCCATGTGCCCATTGTATTTAGGTTTTCAACATGTCTATATGTATAATTGTGAGCATGCTTAAGCCAATTCATTTGGAAGCGTTGTTTGTAATTAGTTATAGGGCCGACCTAATTGTTTATTTTGTATGAGCATATAAATATAAGATGCGCCCATTGTATTCGGTATGGAAGTTAATAGAGAGTTGTGATTAGTAGAGAAGAAGTATGTGAAGAGTCAAGAAGATGTATTAGAGCTTTGAAAGAGGTCAAAGCATAAGCGCATCAAAGGAATTGATCTGACAAGTAGTGTCTCAGTGATAGTTCACTTGGCAGATATAGTGTGTATCTGAGATCAGAAGGTTGTAGCATTCACCATTTGAGTAGTGAGCTCTAGGACAATGAGTCCACTCCCCTAATAGGGATCATTTTAAAAGACTCCTAACAAGGTCCAAACCTTAACAAGGTCTACTATACTTAAAGCATTGTAAAGCTACTCCTAACAGAGTAAAGGATCTTCTAACAAGGATCACAAAACACTAGTGCAGAATATTAGTGGGTGTCAATTCCCACCAGGGTTTTTACCTATTTGGGTTTCCCCATAACCATATTGGTGTCATGTGTTGATTTCACGTTTCATGTTTATGTGATTTTTTAATTCAATGCTTAAGCATTTAAGTTCAGCATAAAGATTAAAGTAAAAAGTTAAATTACAATGAACACTGATTCACCCCCCCCCCCCCCCTCTCAGTGTTCCCATTCCTAACAAAAAGGACATTCATATCTCCTTGGGAAGGCTCTTCCCCTTCCCTTCTTTCAGAATAGATGTGATTTTGACCTGACCTAAAGCTTCCCCTACTAAGCTTCTTAATTTTGAATTGGCCGTTCTTCCTCTTTTCCTTGCCTTTTTCATGCAATCTGGGGTTTTCCTACATTCCTTAAGTTGAGAAATACCTAATGATTCCTACTCTTGTGATTCTATTTCCTCCAAATTTATTAATAGCTCTTCTACAGATCCTTCCTAGGTGGTGTTATTTATGTTGATTCCATCACCTATGATTTCTTTCTAACGTTCTACTTCTTCTGGATCACAAATTTCATCCAAGAATTGTTCCATTAAATCCTTAGTTATTGTTTCTCCTATATAATTTTCTATTATATTTACTTCTTCCCTAATTTTTGCATCATCATAATCTAGGTTCTCTTCATTGTTTGACAAGTCTTTATTAGGGGTATCACTAGAAAATAGAGATGAATTAGTATTAGCCTCAACCATGCTTGTAAAATTACAAAGAGTAGAATTATTTATATGATCATTTATTAGTGGCTTGTCCTTTGTCCTAGAGTTCTGAAGATTCCTATCCAACTTTATCTCTGGGATACTCTCAGATGCTACATTTTGTGTTTCCTTAATTTCCATCCTAATAATGTTCAGAGATTCATGATCGTCTAAGAGCTTAGAGTCAGGTTTTAAAGGTAAGGTTTGACAATTATTCTTATCTACATCCTGTGGAATATTGTTGGAAAAATGTTTATTTATGTCAAGGGCAAGAGGAATCTACAATGGTGAAACTGTTGTATTCTGAATAATATCTGAAATTTTAATCCAAGTATCAATATTCATAATTTCTTTGATGAGAATATTCTTTTGTCTATTAGACTCATCTATATCGCTAGTTTGAACGTCAGAAAATAGAAAAAAATCAATGTTATTGTTACTTAAGGTTGATTTTATGTTATTTTCTAAGTTAGCAAGATTACTTGGTGTTTTTTATGTCTACATTAAAAGGGTTTATGTTGAAAGAGTTTTTTCGAACTAGCTAGGATTGGACCAGATAATGTTTTTAGGGGTCTTTAATGACATAGGTTCATTTATTGAGGTGGGGATGTCCTTAGTGGAGGTCTATGAAATTATCCATACTGGTTTGTGATTACAATTATTAGTCCTCTAGGATTCATCTTTCTCAGGGGAGTGGTTGAGAAAACAAAAACCACCTTCTTTCTCATTAAAGGCTAATGTCGGAATGGGCTCTAAAGAAATCAAAAATTTGGGGTAAGGACATATTTCCCCTTCTTCTAAAGATGATGATAACATATTAAAACCATATTCTACATAATTCTTATTTAAGTCATTGGTAAGGACTACTTGATCATGGACTTTCCTGATCCCTTTATTCATTTCTGGTAAACCATAATCCCCTTTTTCTTTTTACTTATGTTTGTGTTAGCAGGGTTTATAAGAAAAGATGGACTGGAATAGGGCTCTATTTCCCCATCTTTAAGATGCAAATCCACTACACCTATCAAATCTCTAAGGGAAGATTCATCTTCCTCTAGATCCTCATTATAGAATTTAGGGTAAATTGTTATCGACCCTGAATCACAGAAAATTTCCAAAGGGGAGTTGATTGATGTGTTAAGTTTCATTTTGACAATAGTGATTCTTTCTGCATGAATCATATCATTATTAACAACTCCTACAAATTACCCTAGGTAATTTCCTATTTCTTGAAGGGAATCAATATCTGAGAGTTCAAATGGAAGATTATTGAGTAGAATTGCTTTGTTAATTAAGAGATCTTTTAATTTTAAAGGGCCGAACATAGGCATCCAATCAAAGGAAGAAAAACCTCTATTCCTAAATTCTGGTAATCCCTCAGATAGAAGTTTTTTCTTCAAAGTCTCATTGGAGAAATCTATATAAATAAATTTCTCTTGGAGGATAGTGGTACATACCTTGTTAGTTAGCTTAGATTCAATCCATGCTGCAATAGTTTATGTCGAAGCCCCTATGCCATTCCATCTACAAAAGAAACCAAATTTAGCACACATTCTCTGTATGCTACTTACCATTCTATTTTTTATGACTAAAATTTGTTGATTAGGGTATGCTGAGGAAAATTTACCCAAATCCTGAATGCTTGCAGAGTTAAGACTGCTATTACCTTTTAGATTCGACTCTATTGTTCTTCTATGCGATGGAGATTAAACCTTACCTGTGGAGAGATGTTGCTTACTAGAATCCACTAGTTTGCTACTAGAAGGAGCTTCATAATTTTGGTGATTTCCGGGTGATGGATCTGTCTTCTTCATAGGGGATTGAATCCTGTAGTGTGGAGGTGAGTAGAGATCTTGGCGGTGATTTATGAATTTATTAGAAACTGAGGGTGCATTTTTCCTCTCCCATGGAGAAGCCCTAGGTTGAGACCTAGGAGAAGAGGAGAATAACGCAGAGAATTGATTTGACAAGCAGAGGGAGAAGGGAGCAGTAGCTTCCTTAGGTGCATATCTTCGATGATTAGAAACTTTCTTCCAGCCTAAGAAGCCATCATTCTGTCTGGAGGTTTGAGAAAAAGCAGTCTTCCCTCCTTCCCTAGCATATTTTGTTTTGGAGAAGACAAATAATTGATGATCGAGAAAATGCACAGACAGGATCTTGGGGCGCATGTAGATAGCAGGGTAGAGCAGAGCCATCACTTTAAATAATTCAATGTTGATTTTTTTTAATATCGCAAAAATCTTTTATTATTTAATATATAATAACATTTTCTATAGAAAAAATATATTTTATAATTTATTTTTTATAATTTTAATATAATGTCAGAATAGGATGGATGCAACTTTTCAATTGAGACTATAGAATATATATAAGCATATTGAGGGCTTTGTACTACCCAAAAAAAATTGCAAATGATATTTCTATTAACCTTTATGATCTTAGCTTTTTTCAAAAAATGATATGACATCATGTCTCAAAACTTATAAGTTTGGCTATTGACTTGCAGAGAAATTAGTGACCATAATTTGGAGGAAATATCCACAAATTGAGTTCTAAAGTGAAGTAACATGGTACTCAACAAAAACATTTCTATCATGTATATTCTGGAAAAATAAATCATAATTGCAAAAATATTCTAAATTGGTGTATAGAGAAAACTCAAATATTTTAGTTAACTATATATTGTTCATTTTTTATGTATCATCAAGCTTAAACATTCCATATGTTTACACTTAAGTAACATTGTATCAAGTATGATGACTCTTGTGCACTCTTCTTCCCTTCTTGGGTGTACATCTATTCTTTATGATGTTGTTGCCTTTTGTTTCTTCTAGCTCTAGTCTTTCTATAAGAAGCTCATTGGCTCTATCGACTACTACTTCTAGGACTTATCTTAGCATTGGCCTTCATTCATTGAAGGAAGGTTTTTTGGCCCTTTCAAATTCTACTGATTTGTCAATGCCTTCTTTTGTTGTTGTTTCTAGGATTTTGTCACCCACAACTAGGGTATCTCCTGATGCTGGGTCTATCCTTGGAAATGGCTTAGGATTGTTGGTGGGTGGTTCACCAAACTCTTATTCTATTGTTTATATTGGGGCTTGTTTGTATGCTTCAAGGCTTTTCCTAGCACTGGATTTATTCCTAGCAATAGATCTAGGTTGTTGGTGGGTGGCTCGTCAATCCCTTCTTTTGTTGATGTTGCTTGGGTTTCTCTGTCTGTGACTAGGGCATTTCCTTCCACTAGCTCTATTCATGGGTTGTTGGTGGGAGATTTAGTTGCTGCTAGTTCGATGGTCCCTTCTTCTATAAATATTGTTGGGGTTTCATCATATGTTGCTAGGCTTTCTTATGGGGGGATGGCTTGCCCTAATGTGGCTTCGAGTCCTACAGCTACTCCTAGTGGGTTGTCTTCTACTAAGGGTTCTTTTCCTATATTTAAATCCATTTCCATTACACTAGACGTAGATACAAAGGATGATATTGACTATGAGGCTATTGATTTTTCTAATCATCTTGTGATTTTCCAATTCAGGAGCTTTTGGCCCAATCTCCCAAATTTGCATGGATGGATTCCTAGACAATGGAAACCCTTACTTTCTCAAACTGATAGTATTCTTCCTTTGCCTAAAGGTTTATTTGTTGCTAAGCTTGTAGAGGCTGAGGACATAAATAAGATTTGGTGTCATCCCTTTTTTTATTTGGGAAGGTAGATTCATGCTTATGGTTAAACCCTAGCATCTTGATTTTAACCCTTTTTTCTAAAAAGTTTAGCAAGATTCCTATCCGGGTTCGGCTTCCCTATCTCCCTCTTCATTTTTGGGTTGATTCTCTTCAGGAGGTAGTGGGAAATGCTCTAGGGTATTTTCTTATGTGGATGAAGATTTGCATGTTATTTTTCATTCCATCTATGCCCATATTTTGGTTGATCTGGATGTGTCCAAGGGACTACCTACTGAGATTTTAATCAAATATTATAAGGGTAGTTGGCTCCAATCCTTGGATTATGAGGGGATCCCCTTCAGATGTAGAAGATGTTTTAAAACAAGTCATGTGGCAGCTCATTATGGGTTTGAGAAGGTTAATAGGCCTTCTTCTTAAGGGAAAGTGCTTCTTCTCATCTTTATATGGTTGAGAAGGGCTCTTCTCAGCGGAGTTTCTCCCAGGTGGTTTCTATGGTTTCTTCTCATGTTAGGAACATTGGGACAGTTACTGCAAGTTTTCTTTTTGTTGTGTCTCAGAATATAGATGTCTCTAATAGGGCTTTCATTGGTGGTTGTTATGTTCTTTTTGAGAGAATTGTTGGTGCAGTCCTGAGGGATGTTAGTGGCCCTGTCTCTTAGAATGTTGTTGGCCCTATCTCTAGTTCCTTTGTGGATGATGTGGGTTCCTCCCTTAGCTACTATGAACCCTTCTCTTGATGGGCTCACTAGGACAGTTGGTGATGCTAGTTTTGCACCTGTTATGTCTCAAAATTTGGTTGCCTCTAATAGGGCTCTAATTGTCGGTCATGTTTTACCTATTGAGGGAATTGTTGGTGTTTTCGTCTCTCAATTTGTTGTTGGTCATATCACTGGCACTTGTATGATAGATGTTGGTTGGCTTCCAGCACTGGATTCTTTGGATTGGCAGGATGTTGTTGCTAAGGTGGAAGAGGGTTGGGTTGTGGTAAAAGGTAATAAATCCTACACTTCTTTGTCCTCTTTTGAGATGATCCTTTTCTCCCACAAGAGGAGGGGAAAAGAAAACACTTAATTTTCTTTTGGTTGTTGGTGTTTGGGTTGGAGTTCTCTCTGGTTCTTTCTTTTCTTTCTGGTTGCATGTTGGTTTCTGTATGTCATTTTGTTCTCAAGTTGAGGGAGTCTATTGGTAAAACCCTCATTTTGGTCTTAATCCATTTCTTTTCATGAGCTTTATCAGAATACTTTTGTGACCTTTATGTAAAGGGTTTCAAGTCCCTTCAAAACTAGTTTTTTGGTGAAATCAAAAACATTGTATCAAGTGTTACTAATTTGTAATATAAATTTATTTTTAATACATTGAAAGTATATTGCTCATGAATAGAAATATATTATATTATATAAAATAGTATTGGTATTTCTTGGAATGGTTTATAATTAGCATATTTTTATCATAAAATGATTTATGGTATTTAAGTTGGCATTGTTTATTTTCCTCAATAAATGAAGGAAGTATTTTATTCAATCTCACCCATTGAGGCTTTGTGTGAAGATTAGCAATTAGGTAACCAATATAAATGTCATTATCTTATATTTCATACAAGTTCATCTAAACATGTCCCTAAGGGAATCTCCAACAACACATAGTTCACTTTTGATGGTCTAGAGTTCCCTCAAGTGTATTCTAGACTCTTTCTTCTTAAAGATCGTATAAAAAGTCAGAAGAACTAGTTATTTTACAGGATTTAAAAATTAAAGAATAAACATTATATATATATATATATATATATAGCACTCCAAAATATGAAATTTAACTATTACATAGGTTACATCTTGGTATTTGTCATGTACCATCTAGTGCCACATGGTCTATTCTATAATTGCCATCTTCTTCAGGGTATGAAGCAATATCAACTTGGAAATATGAGCTTTCTAAGAGTGTTAAGGTTACTGGAATCACCAAATTTGAAAAGAGCTGACACCATGAAGTGGAAAACTTGGATAATTGGAATTTATCTTAGATTTTGTAGTATGTAAGAGCTTGAAAGAACTTCCAAAGGAAATAGAAAAACTCAAGAGATTTAGAAAGTTTGATATGACATATTTTATTTTTGTTTGACCAAGTTACCAATAATTGTTTGTGAGCTAAGTTCCCAATCTTCTTATTATGATGAAATAATTGGGAGGTAGTAGTTGTAGGTCAAAAACAATTCTATTTCAAAGCTCAAAGTTAAAATACATGCAAGTATACTTCAGTTTGGATTGTCTTAGAGGTGGTAGCTATAATTTTTGGCAACCCTTTGTAGGATTCAAGGGAAACACTTCCAAAAAAAATTTTAAAAAATTGTCTTGTAAAATAAAATATTATTATCTAAAATTGATTAAGAGAGGGAGATAAATAGGGAGAGGTGGAGAGAAATAGATATAAAGATCTATAAAAAGTGGGAGAGCATGAGATAGAGGTTATGTTATAATAATAGTTAAGTATTATTTTTTTATGAAAAGCATGATAACAACATTTTGTAATGTGTTCACATTATTGTTTGGTAGTGACTAAACCTAAGCTTGGTCGCAACCAAGACATAACATGAACATATTATAACATTATTTTCTTATTCCATATTTTTGTACATGCACATATGTCTCTAGCCAAATTGTTATTGTTATTGTTATTGTTATTGTAAGCTTATACAATTTACTAAATTACCTATCTATGAAGGAAATTGAATCAATGATCTGGTGATCATAAAATAAAGAAATATGCAAAAGCCAGGAATTGCCTTAAGAAAAGAGAGGCAAGGAATTTATTATATAGAAAATAAAAAGGGAGGTGACATTATGGGATTCAACCATATTCACCAACAGTACAACTACAATAATAAAGAGCTTCAACTATCAACTATAAACATAAATACATACAACCATATATTGAATATGGGATTACAAAGTCGAGAAAGACTACAAGTAGTCTAGAAAGGAGGTTTCCCCAAAGTCAAACAAGGCTTCCCATGGGAGTTAGTATTGTCATTCTCCCCCATAATGACCATTGGGAAGAACATGAAGTAAATATTTGAGCTTATGGAACCTTTCACGAGCAAGAGCCTTTGTGAAGATATCTGCAATCTGATATTTTGTACTACAGTACACAATTTCGATCAAACCTTGTTGAACCAATTTCCTGATATAGTGATGGTGTATCTCAATGTCTTTGGTTCTACAATTCAAAATACTGGATTCTTTTTCATTTGTATAGAACTCTTGTTGTCACAAAATAACAAGGTAGGTTCTTTCTAAATTTGGTGTAAGTCTTCTCAACCATACAGTTTGACAATTTTTTGATGTTGCAGCTTTGTATTCTGCCTCTATTGTAGAAAGTGATACTATAAGTTGTTTCTTGGACTTCCAAGAGAATACTACCTAGAACCAAGGCTAAAAGTGTAGCCAAAAGTAAAATTCCTATCATCTACAGAACCTACCCAATCTAAATCTATATAGCTAACCAATCTACTATCCTCTTACTGCTAAAATTTGAGACCATAGCTCAATGTTCCTTTAACATATCTTAAAATCCTTGTAGTTGCATTCCAATGTGTTTCCTAAGGCTCTAACATGAACCTAGAGACAAAACTCACTGCAAATGTGATATCTAGACAAGTAGTAGTTAAGTAGATCAAGCTTCCAATCAACTGTCTATATAGAGTGGAATTCACTGGATTTGATACATCTAAAGTAGACAATTTAATTTTAACTTCAATGGGTGTTACAACTGGTTGCAAATCTGCATCTAGGATTTTTGTAGGATATCTTAAGCATATTTTTTCTGAGACATAAATATTTCATCTTTATTTTTCCATACTTCTATACCAATAAATTAGTGCATTTATCCCAAATTTTTCATCCCAAACTTAGTAGTCATGGCTGATCTAAACTCTGCAAATAAAGATGGATTATTCCTTGTGTAGATAAGATCATCAACATAGAGAACTAAGATAAAGATATCCTTAGTTGATCTTCTAATATAGAAATCTGGATCTAATTGACTACATGAGAAACCTTTCTTCTATAGGTATGAGTCTATTCTATAATACCAAGCTCTTGGTCCTTGTTTGAGACCATACAAGACCTTCTTTAATTTGTAAACATAATGTTCTTTAGAAGTCATTTAAAAATATTTAGGTTGTGAAACATACACTTCCTCATCAATATATCCAATCAAAAAAGCACTCTTCACATCTATTTGATAAACTATCCAACTTTGTTGAGCTGCCACTATCAAAACCAATTCGATAATATCCATTTGTGCTACATGTGCAAATATCTTAGTATAATCAATACCTTCATGTTGAGTGTACCCTTTGGCTACCAATGTAGCCTTATGCTTTTCAATGCTTCCATCATATTTATACTTTGTTTTGTACACCTATCTTGTACCAATAACTTCCTTTTCAGGAGGTAATTCAACCAAATCCCATGCATTAGTCCTTTCAATTGTGTCTATTTCATTGTTCATTGCTTCAATCCACTCTTCTTTTTCTCAAAGTTGTTCAAATGTTTGTGGCTCATTATTTTCCATGATTTGAGTCATTAATGCAAAATTCACTTTTTCTTGTGACCTTGTTATCATTTTTTCAAAATTTGAATCCAACATAAGAGTTGATGGATGATTCTTTTCTATCCTTCTTTGATATTTTTGATATTTTCTTTCTCCTGTGCTAGATGATTCAGGTACATTTTCTTACTCCTCTTCAATCTCATTCATTACTATCTCTTTTCCTTTTGTTTCATTTTCTTTGATATATTATGCTAATTCAATCAATACCACATCTCTTCTTATCAAAAGCTTTTTTCCTATTGGATCATACAACTTGTATGTTTTATTTTCGGTTCCATAACCAATAAAAAATGCATTTAAGGTCTTTATCATCTAACTTAGACCCTTTTTATTTTGACATGTGTGCATAAGTAACACACCCAAATACTCTATAGTGATCAAGACTCAGCTTTACCCCAAACCATGCTTATTCAGGAGTCATTCCTTTAACTTATTTTGTAAGACTTCTATTTAGAAAATACACTATTGTGTATATTGCTTCTGCCCAAAAAATTTTATCCAAATTTTTCTCTTTCAACATACTTCTTTCCATTTTAATAATTGTCCTATTGTTCCTTTCAGTAACTCTATTTTACTATTGAGTGTAGGAAGTAGTGAACTCTCTCTTGATTCCATGATTTTTACAAAAATCAATAAATTGATTTGACTTGTATTCCCCTCCATTGTCTGACCTTATCACTTTGATATACTTACCACTTTGTTTTTCAACCCACCTCTTGAACACTACAAATTTTTTAAATTCTTTTGATTTTGTAACCAAACAATACACCCAAGTTTTTCTTGAGTAATCATCAATGAAAGTTAGGAAATACTTGGATTTGTTTAGAGATGGTGTTTCCATAGGACCACACAAATTAGTATGAATTATCTTAAGATGTTGTTTAGCTCTACTAGATTTTCCAATAGGATATCCTATGTTGCTTGCCAACAATACTTTTTTCACACACCTCTTTTGTATCTTCAATAAAGGGTAGACCTTCAACCATTTTTAATCTTTTGAGTAAAAGCAGCTCATTAAAACTGGGGTGACCATATCTTTTATGCCAAATTTTACTTTCACTCATTTCACTAGACCTTAGTGTTTGGTTCTCATGAGTAAAATGAAGAGGAAACATCATGTTCCTTGTCATTTGTGCTCTTGCAACAACTACATTCCTTTTCAATTTATCTCTTATTATGAACTCATTCTTATCAAAAGTCACTTGATAATTTTTCTCTAACATTTGTCCAACAGACAATAAATTCTTTTTGAGTGGTGGAACTAATAAGGTTTCATTAATATGTTTCACTTCACCATATTCTATTGTAACTACAATGGTACCCTTACCTTTGCTTCCATGAGAATTATTATCTCCTAGTACTATAGTGATTTGATGCTTTTGATCCAAGTTGACAAATAGATGCTCATTAGGTTTCAAATGTGAAGAACATCCAAAGTCTATATACCATGCATTATTTTCACTTAAACTTGTATTGAGGCTAGAAATAAACAAATTTTGTTTATCTTCAACAGTGATATGAGCACTTCTCTTTTCTATTTCACCTTGTTTAATCCAACATTCTGAAGCATAATGTCCAAATTTATTGCAATGAAAGCATTGGACATTCTTTTTACTATTATCTCCACCATTATTTCTACCTCTTCCTCTTCCAACTCCTCTCAAGTTGCTACTTCTTCCTCTGGAATAATTTCCTCTTCCTCTAGAATTGCTAGATTCACCTTTGTATTCATTCTTATTGTTATCATCACTTTTATTATGACTCTTGAAGAATGTGTTTCTTTTTCCTCTTATATTTTCTTTAGAGGAAAATGCTTTCTCTAATCTTTCTTCATTACTTTTCATTCTTTCTTCGGTAGTTAACAAAATTCCACTTAATCCATCAATTTGCATGCTTGAGAGATCCTTAGATATCTCAATTGTAGAGACCACACCTTCAAATTTTAGAATCAAGCTTCTCAAAATATTTTCAATGACATGTTTGTCATCTAGACATCTTCTCCTAATACTTTCATCCGACTCACTAGACCTTCTACCTTTGTCAGAAATTTATTGACAAATTCACTAGTTGTCATTTTTATATTTTCAAAGTTTTTTCTCATTGTTTGCAATTTAATAATTTGTGCACCTTAATATGCATTACTTAATAATTTCTATGCTTTCCTAGAATGAAGAGAACCACTTATCCTGGGGAAAATAGCTTGAGTGATTGCACCCTAAATCAAGAATAAAGCTTTGTTATATTTCTGTATATTTTCTTTGTATTCCCATTTTTGTTGGTCAGTTAATGCATTCACATCTGCTATCTCAACATATTCATTTTGAACAATTTCCCATAGATTCTTAGATTTAAGTATAGCTTGCATTCTAGTACACCAATATGTAAAATTGTATCCTTCAAAGACAGGAATCAACACATTAGACATTATATTGTCTGCCATATTTTCCATAAAAATATGTACAATGACTCAAATGCTCAACATAGAATTTAGGAGAGATCTCGACAAATGAATACTCTCCTTGTCACTTCAATTGGGATCCACACATAAAAAAACCTTTTTAAAAAAATTATTTTTCTTTGAAAAAAAATGTCAGTTACAACTGATAATGCACTTAATTACAAAATATTGATTTGTCACTTTACAACAAATTCACTTCAAAAATAATTATCACTTACAAAATTAGTTATCACTTTTTTAGTTTTTGAAAGCTTTATTCTTAAAAAAAAAATAACACTTTCCCTTTCAAAAGTAATAACTGATTTTTGTTTCTTTTCTATTGAGATAAAAAATTCCACTCATGCACTATTAGATAAAAACTTTCACTCACACCCTCTTTCCTAAAATATGAAATATTTTTTAATAAAATACAAAATAGATTTCACATTTCTTTCTGCACCTGACTGATTGCTTCCTTTGACCAAAAATTAACACCAAATTTGTGCACGCTACTGGCTTCTTCTTTTCAACTGTAAATATGAATAATTAAATATAGCAATAACCATACAGTAGCAACAAAAAAATAACATACAATAGCAATAGGAATGGCTAGCTAGGATTTCTTTTGGATCTCTCAACTTTCACTTTTGGATCTCTTTCAATATTTAGCTTACTCTTTGATCTCTTACAAATAACCTGCAATGAAACACAGATTTCTCAAATTGGCTTTGATACTAGATGAAGGCAACTGAGTCAATGAACAGCTGATCATAAAACAAAGAAATATGTAAAAGCCCCAAAGTGCCTTAAGAAAAGAGAGGCAAGGCATCCATTATATAGAAAATCAAAAGGGGGGTGACATTATGGGATTCAACCATATTCACCAACAATACAACTACAATCATAAAGAGCTTCAACTATCAACTATAAACATAAATACATACAACCATATATTAAATATGGGATTGCAAAGTCAAGAAAGATTGCAAGTACTCTAGAAAGGAGGTTGCCCCAAAGTCAAACAAGGTTGCCAATGGGAATTAGTGTTGTCAATCTAGTATTGGATAGAGGTTTAGTTTGAAACTACTATAATTTACTAATCATCCCATATGGAAAAGTGAGATTAATGGATAAAAGATCCTAGATTTACTATTTATTCATTTTACTTGTATTATATACATGATGGCTTGAGTTGGATGTTATTAATTCCTAAGTATTTAGTCAAGAATATAGAAAATTAAATAAAGTATAAGAGTTGTTCATTATTGTGTATAAGTATTAAGAAAATTATTAATTTTTATGTCAATCTCATTTAGATAGATTCCTATTCTATAAAGGCAAGAAGGTAGATTTGATTTAAGAGGAAAAGAAGAAAGGAAAGCTTTTGAAATTTTTTGTTCAACTTTCAAAGTTGTTAGATTACTTAATGAACTAAATCTTTAGTTCTTAATTAGAGTAAGGTATTGTAAGAGGTATATAGTGACAAAAATTTGGGATTGTCTTAGACAATGGCTACCACTAATCTATGTGACATAATCTATTATTTTATCTTTGTAATTATCTCATAAAGATATATAGGAAT
Source organism: Chamaecyparis obtusa (assembly GCA_027943335.1). Classification (NCBI taxonomy): domain Eukaryota; kingdom Viridiplantae; phylum Streptophyta; class Pinopsida; order Cupressales; family Cupressaceae; genus Chamaecyparis; species Chamaecyparis obtusa. The sequence continues at coordinate 31,477 of BSBK01008872.1, forward strand.
ATCCTCCTTTGTCCTATATAGCCAAAACTATAGATGAGTGACCCACTCATGTTATTCTATTCATAATTTCTTCCAACTACATCATTAATCAAGCCTTGTTATTATTAAATAACATCAATTGTTGGATTTAAGTCTAAAGATTGATTTTTAGGGTTGAATGTTAAATTTGGATCACCAACATCACCATTACGAGTCAAGTGGGGTTTTCTACTTAAGAGAGGAATTCATTTGACCCATCTTTGTGGGATAGCCTTACCAATTAGATGTCCAAAGCATTTAGTATCCACCATATAAGGTGATGTTGAAAAATATAGGTCATCCTTTAAAAATAAAGTTGACAAAACTAAATTATTGATATTAAATGCTATTGAAAATGAGGCGGCTAAAGGTTATAGTAACTAATGCCTTAATTTATTGGATGAATTTGGGTCCAATGTTGACCTTACTAAGAATGATGGAAACTGGGGATCATCTAGTTTTATCATAATCTTTCTCAAAGTCTATTTTGACAAAGACTACTTGTTAATTGAATTTCCTAACCCTTCCATAATTTCCAATACAATAATATTTTTTCACTTGCAAATTTTATTGTTTTGAACCATGTTTCCTCCATATGAATAACCAATAGGAGAATATGTCTATCACTAAGCACAGATACCTATGCAATTATCTCATAGAAAAATTTCAAGAGTGATTACTCTTTGATTGAAAATTAAAGCTTAAACCTATCAACTTTGGTATTTAATTCAATATTATACTATTCACAATAAACCCTAGATATTCTAAATCAAAAGCTTCACTATATACCTTTTGTGATTCGTGGACAAAATCATATAATATAATTTTGTTGAACTCATTGGAAAAGCTATTGAAACCATATGCTTTTTAATTAACTATGTTAACTATCATAATAATGGAGATCCTCTCCTTGGTAAGGAGTTTGTCATAAGGTACTAATTAAATGGAAGACAAATAGTAAGGGATTTTGCATTTGATCATTGTTTAAAATCTACTTAAGGATCTTTTTGAAGAGTCTTAAGCTTTGATCACAATTGATAGTGCTACCTAAAACTTTTAAAACATTAAAAAAGACATAAAAATGTTTATCTATTTCTTTATCTAGATTTTATTTGTTGAACTAAGTTGTGTGACTAGAAGGATTAGAAAAAATCCTTAAAATAATTTTCCCAACCCTCAATAATAAATTTTAATTTTTATATGAGCTCTTCTGGCTATGTACAAATCCACCACATATGCTTAGTAGCATAGTTTAGCCACTTAGTGTACAACTTTTTGGACGTGCACCACCTCGAGCTAAGTGAAGAATTAATTGAGCTCTAATGAAATGGTCACAAAGGACTTGTGGTGAATCTTCTCTTATCAATGGTTATAGATCATTAAGAAAAGGACAAGTGCAAGTTGTAGCATCAAACCACCATGCCATCCAATCTATGCCACCTTAGGGGTCGTCTAAGAGAAGGTTCTAATAATGGTTTATATGCGTAAGAGAAGGCTTGCAAGAAGAAGAAACATTTGCAAATACTTTTTCTCTTGGGTAATTAGGCTTGCTAGCTTCTTTGGAGGGATAAGCACATTCTTATAGAGCCACCGCCACTTCTCTTGCATTATCATTAGCATTGCAATAAGAATGTTTGTAGGTGTCAAGGTTTTAGTAAATTTTTTCATTAGTATATCTTGCATTATGAATATCAATTTGAAAACCCTTTATTTAAACCATTATAATGATATTTATAATTATCTCATATTATACATGAATAAAAAGACATTCAATAATTTTAACTTTCAAAAATTATAAACTAAAATAAATGTTCTATAGTTACATTGAGAGGCAAAACTATACAATAGCACCACAATTTTTATCTTTGTCATAAAAATGAAAAAAAATAAGATTTACGTTTCCTTTCTTATCTAATGAGAAATAAAAAGATTTTCATATTTTTTAATATTATTTTATAATTGTTAAAGATTCTTTAAATTTGATATCTTTCAATATTTTCTACATAAGTTTTATTTATAAAATATAAATATACTAATAGATATCACCATTTTATTATTTTATTATTTTATTATTTACCTTAATAGAATATTTCCAAAACACTTCAGCTTAAATATGTTATATAAAAAATAAAATAAAAGATTGTCAATAAGAGTAGACTTCGCAACGATAACATAGAGGACCCAAACGCGGTCATGAAAGGTTCCTCGATGTTTTCATTTTAATAAAACAAAATATTTTTTTACATAAAACAAAACGTTTGAAAAGTCAACTTCCTATTTGCCTGTATGGAAGCAATCGGAACCACTTTCAACAGATGTCCTTCTAACATCACATTTAAGATAAAGATGAAAGGAACGCGACAAAACAATACGAAACCATTTCGAGGAAACATCTTTTACACATTCCTGCTAAAGAGAGTGCAACGAACCAGGAAACATCTCTTTACACATTCCTGCGAATGCACATTGCAGACTCAGTCGCGTATACGCTGAAAATGCAGATTCCACTGTAACTTCAATTGCCGAGTTTATTTCTTATATATAGAAGACGCTTCTGTTAGCCTTGCAAAGAGAAGAAATCGCAGAAAAGAAACACTGAAAGGACAAGCCGCTCAGGATTAAGCAGCAGTAAAAAGCTTCAAATCCAAGAGAAATTATCACTTCCCTAAATACTTTAGGAAATGGTGTCGATGATTGCAAGCTCTATGTATGGCGAATCACATAAGGCTTGGAAGAGTGCAACGAACAAGATTTCTAAACGAAAATATGCATCACTTTATCATAGAAAAGGGCTCAGTATTTACTCCTTATCAGATGTACTCACCCAGTATCTGCAGTATGCCCATAATTTTGTCAGTAATACCTCCTTAGATGGTGTACTCAAGGAATGTTTCTTAGACTTGGGATTATTTCCTGGGGACAGGAAAATCTGTGCTGATGCACTTTTGGACATTTGGGTTTATGTTAGAAAGCTTCAAAGGCATGATGCTTTTGCCGTCTTATCAGAACTTGAAAGCAGAAATCTGTTAAATATAACTAGCAACTCAAGGTAATTGCCTTTTCTTTTACATTATTTTATATATTGGGTTTCTATTAATCATGTTTCTCAACAGTAAGCTGACATGCTTGCACTTAACAGGGGAAGTACTGAAATTCCATTTGGAAATGCTTCAGAGCTTTACTTTTCCCAGCGTGATGGAATGCGAGATTTAGCTTTGTATTTGGGACACCATGACAATATACTTCACCGCAAGAGGTTGGTCACAGAAAGGAAAAACTTTGCTTCGTTAAAGAATTGGGAGTTGCTAAGAGATAGAGCGTTTGATACTCAATTTCTCTCCATTCTCACCGGTAAGTTATTCATAAACTCTTCCACATCCATTTTGGTCCAGAAAAACATTACTTTGTTTCCATGTTCATTGTTGATCTCCAATTATAGGGAAAAAAAAATTGAATTTCAAAATTAATTTTCGGAATTGAATAAGGTTACATCACTTTTCTAGGTCACTTGGTTGCATGTGCGTGAATTTCACATACATAATTAGTAGTCATCATTAGTGCACAAATTTTTAAGTGGATTTGCTTTGTATTTAATACATGCAGGCCCTATGGAGGAAAATGACTGGTATGATATGAACTTCCCTGAAACGAAGACTCTGTTGTTGCTCTTTGATTCGACAGAATACTTTCTTCCCCCATTTCTGAAATCCATGAAAAAGTTGAAGTTTCTGATGATATCCAATCGCGGTACGGACAAGGCAACAGTGAAAGGTCTAGATGTGTTATCTTCACTCACTCAACTCAAGAGTGTCCGCTTGGAGAGGTTGATTTCACCCCTTGGTGGAAAACAGAGCATTCAAGCACTGCAGAATATAGAGAAGCTATCTTTGAGCTTATGTGAAGGATTTGAGAATATATCCACATTCACCAAGCTACACGATTTTAACCTCGATCACAGCAATGATTTGGAGGAATTACTTCCTGGTATCTGCAATATACCCTCCACTCTGTCATGCTCTATCACCAACTGCGATCAGCTTCAAAATTTACCATATGATTTTGGAAAAATGAGCAATGTAAGAATGTTAAGGTTATCGGCATTACCACTCCTGGAACAGCTTCCTGCATCAATTGGGAAACTTGAACAGTTGGAGTATCTAGACATTTCACTGTGTGAGGGCTTGAAAGAACTTCCAAAGGAAATAGGACAACTCCAGAAATTGAAGGAGCTTGATATGAGAGAGTGTTCCCGCCTGACAACATTACCTTCAACTGTTTGTGAACTGAGCTCTCTGAAGATCGTTACCTGTGATGAGACGATTGGGAAGCAGTGGTTGCAGGTTAAGAACACTTCTATTCCTGAGCTTAGAATTCAAATTGTGGAAGCACAGTTTAGTCTGGATTGGCTTGACGATTGACTTTTATCTTTCATATTGAAGAATAAGATCTAAGGATCTTGACATCCTTTATAAATGTTTTTCATTAGTTTCATGTTGATTGGCACAAATCAATATAAGGCCCTCTAGATTTTCAGCCGAATATTATGATCAATTTTAATGGCAGATTAGTGCAGTAAACAGTTTTTTACAGGATTGTAAATACATAACGAACGTACTGTCTCTCCCAGGACAATTCTTTGTTATGCATAAACTTGGATGTGGGTGTGTGTAAATCGGCGTGTGTTGTCCGCACAGAATATAAATTTAATCTCCATCAATTCCTGTGAATGTAGATTAAATTAATCAAACCGCTCGTAAGTTTACAATTTTCAGAAGTGTGTTCTATGTACAAATTACACAAAATATATAATAAGAAAATACTTTCTTGAATGTGCCATACTGCAATGTTTGTTAATAGTACTAAATAATTGAATCATGTGCTCTGAGGAGTTATGCTTATGTTAGTTGGCTGTCAAATAGTTCAAATTAAGTGTTAAATTATATTTAGGTTTGTAGGAAGTCTTTTAGGTTGAGATTATCACCAAGTCCTTATTTCATAACACAAGATACAAAATGAAGCAAGACTGTTGCAGCACAAACAAAGATGTTAGAACACTCTGGTGTTATTTATTCAATTTAAAAATAGAAATTTAAATAGGTATTAGAAAAGATAAAATTTATTAAAAAGATAAAGACCCTAAAATATGATAGAGAATTAAAATATTGAATTTTATTTTTCTAAATTCTCTATCTTCCTTTTTTTTTATAGATATTTATGAAGAAGCATAAAATCAATTAGATAAGATTCAATGTCTATAAGACAAGGTAATCAAAGGAATCAATTAATTGAGTTTTCAATTAACAAATATTTAATATAAGAAAATAAAAGATAAAAATAGAAAGTTTTAAGTTAGAAAATGTTCAACATTATGATCTAAGAATTCAAATAAATCTTTGCAAATAAGATAGAAGCCCTGAGTAAACATGGAAAAATTGTGATTGAATTCCTCATTGGGACAAGAATTAGAATGAAAAAAATGTATAACATTATTGGTGTGGAATGGGTATAGAGCATATTAATGAAATTCAAAGAAATTGTCAAAAGTATCATGTGAATGAGGTTGACTAATCACAACACTTCGATAGAATACCAAGTGCTAGAGGTTAATTGTGCTTTTATATCTCTAATTTGAGTCATCATGAGAGGGCTACATATTTACACAGTGTGAGGATGATGTGAAACTCTTGTACTTAGATTTCTACTAGATACATGAGTTTGTGCTTGTACTTAGATTTGTTGCTAGATAGACTTAACATGTTGAAAGCATGCTGTTCGTGAATAAAAGTATAAAGTACACTTTAATAGTTATATTGTCACCTTTTGGAGAGTGGTAAAAAAGAATAATATCTAATAAAGGTTAGGCTTGAATAGTACATCAACTTGCAATTGAGAATATAGTTGTACAAAATCATAGTGAAACTATAAATCACTTTATTATTCTTTCCACGCTGCCACACAAGTCGAACTAGGTGTACCATGCCAAATAAATAGTTTGAAAGACAAGACGGTATTATTGAGGCTAAATTTATTGAACATGTAGAACCCAGCCTCTCTTTCATAAACTCGGCATCTCATTGGGATGTGTGATTCTTCTTAGATGCTACCGCAACCATGTTAAGGCTTCCATCAAATATATAGTGGGCCTCAAGTTGTTCATATGCAAGCTAGCACCAAAAAAGGTCCTTTGAACTACATCATTCAAAGAATAGATTTGACAATTCCAAAGGCCTTGTAAATTTTGAACATGGCCCACAAAGCCTTCTTATAATTGTCACAACCATGTAGATTAACGGGGTTGCTAATTTGTAGGACCACAATTATCACCATATCACCAAATCCTTGCTCATGGTTACATACAAAATGATACATGATAGGAAACTAACTACCTTAATCTCTTAAAAATAAAGAATGTCCAAAGGAGTAAAGCTATCTTAATTTTCTCATACAACAAACCTATATTGTGAATCTATCATACCCCTAGCTTTATACAAGAAGTAGTTGATTAAAAACATAGGTCTAATGATATTTCCTTGAACTCCCGCCCTTTTAAATTAGAATAATTATTCTATGAGAAATTCACTTTTTTTCAATAGGGAGAACTTTCCAAATTGCATGACATTTCTTAGCAACAAATTCTCCTTCTTCCAAAACTCAAGGAGGGTTGTGAATTCAAGCGAAAAAAAGGGAGGTTTGTGAGAATCCTAATTGTCCTCAAGGGGAAAAGTGGTTTGAAAAAATGAAGGCACAACATAATATGAAATTAGATAAATCACTTGTAGCAAGTGATCATCTTAAGTAACAAGGTTTATCAACCTTCTTGGAGAGCTCACTAAAAGGGCAAGTAGGTTCCAATGAAGCCACCACCACTTATCTTACTATATCATAAGTATTGAACTAAGAACGTGACATGCTTATCAAACTCTTACTAGTTGCACGATTATTATTATATTCCATATTATGAATGCTAAACTGAGATTTCTTATTGAACTATTGCAATCATTTCATCAACATCAATCCATCATTACTTACATTCGAATCATTAAATTATACATATTCAAAAACTAATTTAATTAAATACATAATTATAAAATAATCTTTAACATTATGTTTAAAAATAAATGAACTTAAAATAATTTTTGACAAATTAACCTACAATAGTGATGAGCAACTCTTAATAAATTAATGTACAATACTCCAATCTATACTTTACCATGACAATATATTTTAATCAATTGAAGGATGGTCCTATTTTAATTATTTGAAGAATTATATTCAATAATTGCTTACAAGAGTTGAAAAGTTGCCATAAAACGTTCTTGAAAAATATTTTCCATCGATAAAACAAACTAGTATAAAAGTCAGCTTCGTGGCAGGAGTTAAGGAATAGACTAGCAGGAAAACCCCACCTACGTGGCATTGGAATTAATTTGTTCTATGCAACAAATCAGACAAGGTTGGTGGTAGGGAAAAAAAATGCAGATTAATGCGCGTATACGCTGAGAATGCTGATTTCATGGAAACTTCAAAACTAAATAGTTTGATATTTGCCCGTCAATTTAGTATTATATAAGGAAGACATGTGTATGATATCATTGCAAAGGAAAAGAAATCACGTAAAAGAAACAGTTTGTGACAAGTTCAATACATGGCTTTGATTCATTTTTTGACAGTTCAGGAATGGTGAATGATTCCACGTATTGATTTGAAATTCTCAGTTTTATGTGGGGTTGGAGAAATGTATTGGGGATTTGGAGGGACTTTTGTTCCACAGCGAGGTGTGGATGTTTGGTGTACATTATGCGAGAGGTGGTGAGAAGGGTGCTCTATGAAATCCCTTCTATATTGCATTCCTGTTTTGAGCCTTTACTAATAAGCTCATTCCATTTAAATTCTGGGTTTTCTCTCTTTGAATGTCGAATGTGTTAGCACATAACAAACTGTGTTATTATTCTATGTTTTCGCTGACTTGATTTATTGGTTTTATTTTTTGTATAGTGGACAGAAAGTGTTTCTTTCAGTAGTTGATATACTGATTATGTTTACCGCAGAAAATGTGTTATTTGAAGGTCCATGGTACAAAACACTTATAACTATCAGAGACAAATCCACAATCCCCTCAATCCCCGAGAACTCTCTCGATTACCATTGTTGGGCCCAGAGGATGCTCTGTTGTTTCTCTACTTTTAGACATACATTTTAAGCGCTACGGAAGCAAATATAGTAAAAGAGGTATAGCTGTTTATGATAATATTGTTGTTTTTTCTGTATTATATATTTATTAATAAGATTTTGTTGTCCTGCAGGGTTTGCTAATAATTTTCTATGCATTTGTGATGTGCAGGTGCAAACAGAATGTGGATTATCTGCCACTTAGTCTGTAAATGATTTGGAGCTTTTTCCAATGGAGAATCCTAGATGATTGGAAAGGGGCAAAAACCAAGATTTCTAAAGGAGAATACACATCAAATTATCACACAGAAAGGTTATATAGATTGCTGCAGACCAGTATTGATTCCTTAGATGATGCAAAAAATGAATATTTCTTAGACTGAGTTTTATTTCTAGAGGACAAGAAAATCTGTGGTGATGCACTGTTGGATATTTGTGTTTATGTTCGAAACCTGCAGAAGTGTGGTGTTTTTGGTATCTTATCTGGACTTCAACCGGAAAACTGTTAAGTAGCAATCTAAGGTAATTTGTCTTTCCTTTTGTATACGATCTCTATTATATTTTTCAACACTAAGCTGACACACTTGCACTAAACAAGGGAAGTACAACTATCCGATATGAAAATGCCTCGGAGATATACTTCCTCAGCATGATGTATTGCCAGATTTGACCTTTTATTTGGCATACCAAGAAAATGTAGTCGACAGCAAGAGATTCTGCATTTGATACTCAAATTCTCTCTTTTCCCACTGGTATGTTATTCAAAAACTCTTTTAAAAAAAACATTTCGGTCCCCAATTGTGGTTTTTTTTTTGAGGTATTAATCATTTTTTTTAAATTCATCTTTGATGCCAAATTATATATTAGAATTGAATTTCAAACATGATTTTCTTCATATCATGACGTTTGCATCACTAATCTAAGTAAATTCAAACAACATTGTTAGGATTTGGTATTCTAATCACTTGTTCAGTGGGTAAGCTCAACTGGCTCTGTAAACTACTTTTTATGGATATTCTAAATGTCCTAAATATGCAACAATGCTGTTTTCAATTCTCAGACTTATTAAGCACACTTCTTTCTCTGCGTCAAAAATATAAGCTCTTTTTTCCCATCCATATATCTATTCTTGGATTCAACTTCAATATGACAAAAGTAACCTATATAACTCAAACTGATAGTCATAATTAATGAAAATTTGTTTTAATTGGATTTCCTTTGTTATTTATGCATGCAGACCCTGTGGAGAAAATCACTGGCATGATATGAATTTCCCTGGGATAGAGGCTCTGTTACTCTTTTGTGGGACAAAATACTTGCTTGAATCTTTCCCCATATTTGAATACCTTTTTATGGTATAAAAATTGTGATACAAATAAAGCAACAGTGAAAGGTGTAGATGTCTTGTCTTTACTTGCTCAACCCTAAGAGTCTCCGCTTGGAGATATGATCTCATCCCTTGCTGAGAAACAGAGTTATGAAGGATACAGAACTTGGAGAAAAAAATATCTTTGAGCTCATGTGAAGAGTTTGGAAAGATATCCGCATTCAACACAAGTGCAACCTTATATAATTTTAACCTGGCTCAAAGCAGCGATTTTGAAGGGTTGGTCCTTGATATCTCGAATATGTCCTCTCTGTTATTGTCAAGGACATATTCCATCTTAATGTAAACACTGGCACTATGTGCTTAATGTGTTGGCAGTCTACAGTGGAGGTGTGATCACAAAAATTTTAACTCTGAGCTCTACAATAGAACTTTTCTTGGTTAGTAACCACTTTCCTAATTTTCTCATCACATACATCAAGCTTCAGGGTACTTAGTTCACAAATAGTTGGAGGTAACCTCTTCAAACAAGAACATTCTCTTGTACCAAACTCCCTCAATTTCTTGAGTTGTCCTATTTCCTCTGGAAGTTCTTCCAAACCCTCTCATGCTGAAATATCTAGATATTCCAACTGTCCAAGCTTTCCAATTTATACTGGACGCTCTTTCAGGCCTGGTAATGCTGATAGTTTTAATTTTCTTAGATGACTCATATTTCCAAGATCATATGGTAAATTTTGAAGCAGATGTCAGCTGGTTGGGAAGTGCTTAAAGAGCTGCCATGTTCTGGTGAACCTGCTGGATTTTTACATTAGCCCCAGTTCTATTAATTACCATTATTGGGCCCAAAGGACATTTTGCTGCTTTTCTGCTTCTAGATTTTTGAACAGATATCAATTCTAGGCACTATTCATGCAAATCTCTTAAAGTAGGTATAGATTTTTCTGAAAAAAATTTCTTTTGGATCCTCATAAAAAATATTTATTGATTAATTAGATTTTGTTGTTTTCTAAAATCATTTTCTTACAAATTCTTTTTACATTTTATGAAGTGTGTGTGCAAGTAGAATGTGATGGTCTACCATTTGCTCTGAAGGTGATTAAAAGCTCTTTGTAATGGAAGGCACGATAGGATTGGGAATGGACAGGTCATTTTCTCTAAAGTAGAATAAATTTCAGATTATCACAGAAAAGTACTATTTAGATTGTTGCAGGCTTGTATTGATTACTTGGATTAATGTTTCTTATTGTTGGAGTTATTTCCAGGGGGCAAGAAAATAAGTGGTGGCGCATTAATCATTGATTGGGTTTACATTTGAAACCTACGAAGCCATGATGCATTTGTTATTTCATCTAGAACTTGCAAGCAAAAGCCTGTTAAACTTAACAATATTCTAAGGTATTGTCTTTCTTTTCATATCTTGGATCTTCTGTTACCATATTTTTCAACACTAAGCTGACTTGCTAGCACTAACAGGGCAAGTAAAACAATCCCCATATGGAAATGCCTCAGAGCTATGCTTTTCTGAGCATGATGTAGTATGAGACCTGGCCTTGTATTCGGCACACCAAGACAATGGAGTCAATAGCAAGAGGTTGGTCATAAGTCATAACAAACAGGGAATCTACTTTGTTTGGCAAAGGGGAATTGCTTAGTGTAGTACATTTGATACTCAAATCCTCTCCCTTTTCACTGGTGAGTTATTTAAACATGGATTTTGTCCAAATATATATTTTTTGGAAATGCTAACCATAATTTTTCATGTTCACCTTTAATATCAAATTGTGGAATAGAATTGAAATTCAAGCAATTTTTTTCTATATAATATGGCTTTAACTTCTCTGTTGTGCACAAGATATATTTATGATTGACATTGAAAAACTAATACTATGTCTCTGATAATCTAATCCCTTGTTCAGTGGGGGAACTTAACAGTCTATGTAAATTATTCAAAATATCTTTAATTTTTGGATGCAACACTTACTGTTTTCAATTCTCACTGTCTTATCATTGCTCACTCTAGTTAAGAGTGTCCACTTGGAGAGGTTGATTTCACCCCTTGGTAAAGAACTGAGCATTGAAGCACTGCAGAACTTAGAGAAGCCATCTTTGAGCTTATGTGAAGGATTTGGAAATATATCTGCATTCATCAACACCCAGCTACCAAATTTTAACCTGGATCATAGCAGTGATTTGAAGGATTTACCCCTCAGTATTTGCACTATGCCCCCACTCTTTCAAGCTCTATTACCGTGATCTGCTTCAAAATTTTCCATATGATTTTGGAAATATGAGTTATCTAAGAATGTCAAGGTTATCAACATTACCACGCCTGGAACAGCTTCCTGTGTCAATTGGAAAACTTGGATGGTTGGAATATCTAGACATTTCACTATGTGAGGGCTTGAAAGAACTTCCAAAGGAAAAAGGACAACTCAAGAAATTGATGGAGCTTGATATGAGAGTGTTCTCATTTGATGGTGTTACCTTCAACTGTTTGTGAACTAAGTTCCCTGAAGTTTGTTACCTGTGATGAGAGAATTGAGAAGCAGTGGTTGTGGGCCAAGAACATTTCTATTCTTGAGCTTAAAGTTTAAATTTTGGAAGTACAATTTATTTTGAATTGCTTTGATGCTTGACTTTTTTCTTATCTTTCATCTTGAAGGACAAGATCCAAGGTTCTTGACATCCTTGTGAAAGTTTCAATACATTTTCATACTCGCTGGCACAAATCAATATATGTTCCATTGTATTTTCAGCCCATGATTATGATCAACTTTTGTGGTAAGTTCAAAACTTCAATGTAATCAACATTCTGAGCTGGTTCAATCATGCATAACAAGACATTTCTTTGTTTTGTATATACTATAAACCTAGGAGGTGGGAGTATGAAAATATGCGGGAGTTGTTCATGCTGCAATTAAATTTGACTCAGGAAATAAGAGTGCTCATTTTCTATAAATGTGGTATGTAGATTAATCCAAATTCGCGTTAGTTTACAATTTCCAGTTTTGTGGTGCAACTTATAAGTACAAATTATAGAAATTATCTTTTTTTATTTGGCTGCTACATGTAGCAACCACCCCTTGGTTGCTATTAATTTTTTTTTTTTAGATTTAGTTCATAACAACTATCAACTTAATCAAACATTGTCAACTATTCCATAAAATACAACATTCAGTCTAGATAGTTTCATTGACACGATTCAATGACAACCTGCTAACAACTCCAGTATCGGACTTAGTTCTTACATGTGGGACTTATAGCTATGTACGCATAAACTACAAAGCACAAGGATTCATAAGTACTGGTCAAGTGTATGTAGGTATGTATATCACAATCAAGCAATTCAAGAGCCCATACATAGAGACCGGTTTGGAGTTGAATTATACAACACATAAGATTCATATTGTTCCCACATGAAATGACCTTTATACAAAATGTACACATAACAGATATCAACTTATAGAGTAATCAAACACACTTTCTTTTTATTGTTTGCTAGATCTGCAATCTACCATCTTATGTTCCTCTTGCTCTCTTGCATCCTGATGATGGATCATGTAGTATGATCTGAAATGTTGATAACAAAAAATTCTACACAATTGAATCCAGAAACTGATATAGCACACTTATTTCATTCAAATTGTTAACAAAATAACATTATTCATAAACAGATTCTTTATTAGAAAGATGTGAGGAAAAAATAGCCAACATTTATAATAATACTTATAGATTTTGCTTGGAGATGGCATAGGCAATATTAAGGAATATCATCCCAAGTTCAACCCAAAATTAAGCACATAGCTGTAACAAGTAGACCATATGCGCCCAATAAAAATACCCATGGCTCATCCCATTAGATTCTATTAGCCGAAATTCACATCATTAAATACGAGTCATCAAGTCTTCTTAATTCATTTATAGCCAACTTATTCTTAATTCATTTATAGTCATCTTATATAAATTTTAGCCTTAGACTAAAACATACCGAAGAGGGAAGGTCAAACAAGTTTAGGAACAACCTCAAATCTTGGAGTTAACTTCTAAACCATCCCCTGTAGACTTGGAATCATAGGAGCATCCATTGCCCACAAACTACCTACATACTCATTCCCAAATGGGATTGAAGTCACATGTAATTGTCCTTCATATGTCAAGGAACACACACATAGGTTCTTATCATAGGACTTCATATCTAACCAAGCATCTCTTCTCCAAAAGGTGAAATAGAAAGAGTACTATAGAAGGGTTTATGACCATACCATGTAACAGGACATTATTTACCAATATACCCATTCTAAAACAATTCCATAGCTCACAGGGTTTATTGATTAGTAACAAAACTCCAAACTCTTGGATTACTATTTCATAATCAATATGAAAAACTCCAAAATATCTTATAGGTTCATCCCATGAAACAGAGACTAGGTTTTATTACTTAACAAAAGAAATTCTCTTTGTTTGCAATGACATATATTAACCATTATGATAAAGCTTAGTCATAGATAACAACAAGCCATAGAGGAAGTACAAGTGAGTCTGTGACCTTGTATCTTACAACGTAGATATATTATTGCCTTCACCATGATTAGTATTCTGATCACACCCCTAGATAAGTAAAGAAGACTTCAATTCTGAAGTTAATCAAGGATCTCACTATTAACTCAGGCCACTAGTAAATCTAGCAAATTCAACATGATATATTCAATAGATATGGAGAAAGAGGAAACATAGAATCATGCCCAAAGGAGGAGGAGATATCTAAATGAGTGCTACCGTATCTCCTTAAGTAATTTCCATTTGAATATTTCGATACAAGCCCTCCGTAGAAGACCTTAAAGCAACTTTACACTATCTGTTTGAACTTTTTTAATACCATATACATGGCAGGATACAATACTTATTATTAATGAAATGAACAAATCTCTTTTTCCAACCCAGCCTACCTTCATAATCCTAATCTAGATTGCATCAATGATCTTTAAGCACATTATTCACATCAAAGATATGGTCAACAACTTGATCACTTTCTCGTATTGCACAAGATAATGATGGAAACAAGTTTATTCATGACCCAAAAATTATAAACCTTAATAAACAGGATATGTAGACAAAGAAATTTTGGTTTGGTTTCTACTTAGCAGTATTGCAAAGATCATGCCTTAGGGAGATTTATGCTAACTCCATTTGAGTTTTCCAAGGAAGCCTCAACTCTCCACTATGTGGTTAACAAAAACTTACCACGATCGGTTAAGTTTCCTCTTAAACACTTAAAGTTTGCACACCATTTCCAAACTAAAACTCAAATTAACCCAACATAACTATCTAGTAGACTCATAACAGCTTAATGAATTTTTAACTTTTTCTGATCACTAAGAAAATTGGCAGTTTAAAACATAAATACTAGGCAGCCATAAAATTGCCATAACTTCCTCATTTCTCCCCAGTATTCAAAACTTCAAAATGTTTTGGAAAGATAAGAAAGAGAAAGGATAAATCTAGAAAGGAATTTAAACTATTAATCAAAAAATGAGAGCAGTTTTTTCTGATATCAGCCTGATGTTTAGAGCAGTAGCCAAGATTGGAGATAGTCTACACAATCAAAGACAACAGCATACTTAAACTAGTTTTAAACACCATCCATGCCAATACAAAAATGTGGTCTTTGTTATGCTTCTTTCAGACACTAATAATTTCTATATGAAATCAGATTATGCGAGATCACGAGTAGATGATACATTTTAATTTTGACTTCTTAAGTAGTAAAAAAGGCAAAACCATGCTATGAGTAGGGATGACAAACATCCTAATAGATATCCATTTCCAAGCATTCTTTGAAAGGAATCTATACCCTTTTTCCCCAAGTCAATTTATGCGTAGGAGGCAAGATACTATTTTAAATCCAAATAAAGGTTTCTAAAGCCTTTTAAATGTACCTATTTTAGACAAATCATTCTACCAAGGTATTCGATCGTTCTACATTACTTTGAGGCATTTTGTCAAACAGTTCATATGCATTATATATGCTTCCCCATTTTCATTCATGTTTCCTATATAAATGCGTGGAGGAAAAGAGAAGCTATAAAATCTGGTTGAGCTGCCACGGAGCATATTTCCCACTCGTGATTCCTTTATTTCTTCTCCACCATCACCCCCCTTGTTTTTTTATTAAATCTTTACTTATATGTACCGTAGCCAACTTGAAATGACAAACAAAAAGATGGCAAAACACTGATTTTCACCCAAAATAATTTAACAGCAGTGACAGTACCTGACTTTGCAGCTTATTATGCTACTCTACTATGCTCTTCACTCCAACCTGAACCTGCAACTCTTCGCGCTTGCTCTTCTCCTTCCTGAAACTACAACACCTTCACTTTACTCAAAAACCCCCTCCCAAACCCTTGTGTTCTCCACCAAAATTTGTCTATCCTTCACGCTTTGATGGAAATCCATAACCAGTTCCAAAGCCCTTGGTTCTGCACAAGTAGGGAGGATGCCATCAAAGATTGTGGAGTCTGGTTTTCTACGCCTGCTAATTGCATTTGCTTCCTAGTTTCTTGAATCCTTTTTATCTAATCAATTCCCCTGCTTTCCTCCTATCCCTTCTTGCACACTTGATAAATGCAGAGAGGGGATGTCATTCCTCATTAATGGCATGATAGGAAACAACCATACTTGAACTGTAGGTTTGTCTCCCCGTCCTCTTCTCATGTTTCTTGTCTTTGACCGCGGGAGATGTTGCACTATAATGCTTACGGGCTGGAGCTTTGTACCCCCAAACATATTAAATTTCTAAAGATGAACGATTGATTTCCCAGACAAATTAGCCATCCATACATTTTGTGGAGTAGATAGCCATCTAGACACTTCATGTGAATAGAATTCTATTCTGGAGGAAATGATACTGACCATGTAAGTAAGAAACCAAAAATTAAATTAAATTCCTCGCTTATTTCTTGAAGAAAATTGAAAATGCTATAGAAATTTGAGAAAGAATAGCGAAGCAAACTCCAATGGTTTAGATTAACCAGAATCACTCCGTATTGTTTGACAGGCTTGAGAGTTGAAGTATAATACCCTGCAGTCTTTTGTTTTGATTGAGGATGCTTGTTTTTCTGCTTCTGGATTTTTGGGCAGATGTCAATTCAAAACAATAATTAAATAGTGGAATTATAAATTTAATTGTCATTTTATTTTGACATAGTTATATTTACATATTTGTTAGACTAACTAGGTGCTAACAAATTGTGCAAGAATTTGATGAGTTTTGTAGGTTCTTGGGTGCAGCAAAGTAGATCTGATAGTCTATTTTGAACAAATTTCAAACTCAATAATCTAGCTGATAAATAGAAGGTTGACTCACTTTGGTTACTCCATCTAATCGAAATTTTATGGTTACTCTAAGTAATTTTTGATCTATAAAAGGTTACCACACCTTGTTGGTAAGTCAATTAATCCTTTTATTCTTTTGTAAATTTTCTTACTTAAATTGAAGGAAATAATTATAATAAATAAATAAATGAAATGAAGTAATTGAAAGAAAGTTAAAAATTAAAATAAAATGAAATCCAAGAAAGGGCATTAGAAAATAGGGGAAGTATGTACCATAGCAATTATGGTTAACTTTGTGCAATCTAAGCTTCTAAAATGGATTTTGACAATTTTTTTGTGTACTACTACATAAGTAACGTAAGAGCTTATAGCTATTGTTTTGGCTTCTAGGTATGTAATGTCTACACAAGTCTTGTTATAATGGCTTAGGGTTAGGGTTTTCTATATATGAGAGTTTCGTAGCTTCTTAAAGTAGTATTGCAGATTGTAACAGGTAGAAATTACTGGATAATAAGATTGGACTGTCTGTTTGGTGGACGGAGCCCAAGATTGGGTGAACCACGTTAAATCTTTATGTCTTCTTGTTCTACTTATGTTTGATTTATTCCTTTGCATTATTGATTATATTTGCATGTAACTGTTAAATTTATATCTGCTAATCCTAATAGGTATGTCACTAAGCATTTTGGCATGCCGAGAGGCAAAGCAGGACCATGCCTAGAGTAAACCCACCCAATCAGACATGATCAAGGTATCAGTTTACACCCACGACAAATAGAATGCGATAAGGAAATAAGAAATGCATGTAAAATAAGACAAATGTAGACATTACATGCATTTCTTATTTCATTTCAAGTTTAATTCCTATATAGGGGTTTGACCAAGGAAAGATCCATTCCACAATAATTTCCCCATTTTTCTTGTGTGTAGGAACAAGTGGTGTAGTTTTAGATCCAGATTTCCAGGGTTTTGGAACCAAGGTTTGATCCTCAATTGAAATGTTTGCACGGGTTGTGATGTTGATATTGCTTAAGATGTTGATGTGTTTTAAGATATTGATGTAGGATGTGAAGCTAAAGGTCCACTAGAAATAGCCTTGCCTTTGTCTTGTGATGATGTTGTGTTAGTGGCTAGGGTAGGATCAATAGTGGTTGGAGCCTTAACAACATTGTGATAAAGAAAGGCATCATCAAATTCTATGGGGACCATGGCTCCATCTATGACAAGGTTCATAAAGATTTCAATTTTCTTATGTCTAATGGCTTTCTCTACCATCTCTAAGTTAGAAGGGTCTCTGAGGAATTCCATCATGTGAGGAGATGTATTGAGTTGATCAACAAGTTATTCTTCAGATTCATTGGTGATGTCTATAGCGGGCACTTTAGTTCTCCCAAAGAATATTTTTAAAAAAGGATTCTCATTGTCTGTATTGGTGTTTGGTTGAGATGTCCTCATATTTCTAGCTTGTGATCAAGTTACAACCATACAAATATCACCTTTAAAAAGATGAAGGATGAAAGATGTGTTGGATGGAAGATTTGATGATGAATGAAAGATGGACTTAGGACTAGGAGAAAATGTTTAGGATTTGTTTTGATTATGAGGGTAGGGCCTCAAAGATGTTGGATTTTGATGATGGATTGTGAGGGAAAGGCACCAAGATTTGATTTTTTGATAATTGGATGAAGGTTTTGGATAACCTTGGTGAAATAAGATCCTATTAAGCACAATGATTTGGATGTTGAATGATATATTTATTCCACTTGGAGATAGACTAATCCTCTCAAGTAAAATAGGATATTGGATAATTGAATCAATCACTCAAGACAGACAAATATTCTCAAGTAATGCAAGTCAACCAAGGTTTTTGCTAAAGATGAGGATCTCCTTGGCACTTTGATAAATATTCCAACCTAAAGATTGATGGAATCTTGATGAAGGTGTGAAGAAGTAAATTTGATTGATCAAATTTGTCTTGACTATGGTTTGGATGTGGGTCAATCAAGACAAATAGATGTAAATCCAACTAAATGTTGGTGCTCCTAAGTCAAAAGTTGGAAAATTTGGTGATTTTATGAAAGACTCGAAGGATTTATGAAGTGATGAAAAAGGCCTAACTCTAGTCATCGTAAGTTTCTCTTGCAGGTGCGATAAATTTGCGGTTCACTTTCTATTTGTGTACCATCTTAAAATGGATGCACTCCTCATTTAAGACATTTTAGCTATCATCCTTTATCAAATTTTTGGACCATAGATGGATTTGTGCTCAGTTCCTTTTTTCTCCTACTTTATCCCATATTCTCCCTTTTCAACTATGCAGTCTCCAAGACCTCGGGGCTGGCTCTATGTGGGCCAACCCTAGACTAGGTCAACCTGTTCCCCGAGGGTTATGAGCCTCAAGCATGGTGTTGTCTCAAAGATTTAATTTGCAAAATTTGGTGACCCTATCAGATTGCTTTGTTTTCTTGCCCAAAAAGTAGTATAAAAGAAAGCCTAGGAACCTCATTTTGGAGAGGCAAAGAAAGAAGAAGAAACAAAGAAGACACATACATGATAGAAATCTCACATTTAAGCATTCAAACATTCAAGTCTTCAAAGATTCAAGGATCCTTTGTGGGTATCTTTCCTCTTCAAGATCTAGCATATTATTGGCCATCAAGGGAGGAGATATACATTGAGGCATTCATCATCTTCTTCATTTGATGCACACTTGCATTCATGGATCCATGAAGTGATTTTGGTAGATCCATAGCATTTGTGGAGATTTCCTCCATTGCAAGTTCAAGATCAACATACAAACACAACAAAATCCTTATTGACAAGGGTTTCTTCAAGCAAGGTGAATTTTTACATTTGTCTTATTTCATTTATACATTTACATTGCAATTCAAGGTTGATTGCTCAATCTAGGGCTTGACCAAGGCAAGCCCTTATCCACCCCAACCCCCAAAACCTAGTTTTCAGTGTGCAGGAGTAGGATCTCAGAATTGCAGGTACAAATCTAGAAGTTTCAGATAGAGATCTACTGGAAAAATTTGGGTCGACTTTAGTAGAGTGCCTCGGGAACATAGTGACTTGGTCAACCTATTCTAGAACATGGTGACATGGTTGACCTATTCCTAATAGCCTAATATTTTCAAAATTTTATGGGTTTTTAGCCATGATCATAGATCCGCAGTCAAAAATTCAGCTACAGGTCCAAAAAAATAGTTTTCAAATCAAAAAATCATATTCATCTTCATACTTCAAGGTGAGTACCTCATTATCTATTTCATATCTTAGTTTAGATCTATTTTCACATCTTAATTAGGCTAATTGCTTACATTCAACACCTAAATCTCTATTTCTTATCTTGCTAAATCAATTAGTTTAATTTTATAAGTACATTTACATAACCTTAATCAAATCCTACATTGCATGAAAGAGGACTTTCTTGCGTACTTCCTTAATATAATTTGGATTTAGCATTGGCATCCTTTTATCTTCTTGGGTTTTACTAATCTAACTTAGGTTATTTTGAGAGTTACACCTAGAAGCCGGTCTTTCTCTTGTATTTTGAATGTTAGTGTGGAAATAGTTAATTAATGAACACATCTCACATAGTTTACATTACTAAGTTCATCAACACCATTTTTCACCTAAATATTTTTGTGAACTCGATATGTTACAACTACCTTTTGAATTTGGAGTTAGACCCCTTGATCTCCTTTTCTTTTTTCCCATTGGTGAATCATATTTTGGAGTTATATTTAGCTATATGTGTGTGGCTAGATCTTTCTTTTTTTTACATTGATAATTTTGTGTTTGGATCTCATTAGAGTTTCCTTTTGTGATATCCTCTTTTATGAGCTTTATTACACTAAGTCCAACCTCTAGCATTCCCATTAGGAGAATTCATAGGCTTGTGGGCTCTTTTGACCATGATTCCTCTTTCCTTCCTAGGACCCATGATGATACTAATATTTTCCCTCAAGATTGCAATCTCATAATGGAGTATAATTCTTCTCATTCCTCCCATGATGAAGATGAAGCCTTAAGGGTTCCTCATTCCCAAGTTGATAAGCTCTCTCATGAGTTTGATAAATTAGAAAATTGGCTTGTTCAAGAGAACCTAAATCCCAATAGTGTTGCCTCTATTGAGGCCATTAAGAAGCTTATTACTCATGATGACAATAACATATCCATTTTGTATGGTAGCTCACACCTTATTAATACTCATGCTAAGCCTTTGATGAAATGTGCTTAAGAGTTAGGATACACTCCTCCTTCCACAACTATTGAATCTTCTATCCTAATTTCTACTGCCATTCCTAGTATTCCTACTTATGTGTCACCTCTCATGAAAAATTCTACACAAGTTTCCACTCCTTTAAGTGTCAGTCTTCCTAATCCTTCACTTCCTTCGATTATTCCTCTTACCTCCATACCTTCTTCATTACCCTCATCCAATGTGTTCCCTCTCACATATTCCAATCCTCTTCCCATTCCTTCTAATCCTCCACCAACATCCTTCCATTTTCCTTCGGCTTTCTACAACTTTCCTAGTACATCTAATATGTCTATCCCTACTATTGTGTCTTCTAATCCCATTAGTAGCTTAGTTCAAACTATCACTACTTTACAAGTATCTCAATTCACTCAATCCAAGTACATCATCCCTACATGTGATATTGCCAATCCCCTTTCCTTAGATATCCTTCAAGTTGTTACCCCACAACATATGGAGATACCTTGTCTTGAGACTTATAATAGTAGGGGTGATCATGTGATTCGTGTTAGGACTTTATCGACTGTATGTTGTAATTTTTCTCATGAGTTTAGGCTCATGGCTAAGTTGTTCACACATAATTTTAGGGATAAAGCTTTGCAATGGTATTTTTCTTTACCTCCTTACTATATTAATTCCTTTCAAATACTCGCTAATGCCTTCATTCAATAATTTCAAAATAATATTGGTCCTCAAATTTCTTTGACTGATTTAATGCATTGTAAGCAAAATGTTAAAGAAAAAGTTAGTGACTTTATTCATAGATTTAAACATGTGTATGCTCAAATTTCTTGTCATGTGCTTGATCATGATATTTAACATATTTTTATTTCTAATTTTCAAAAGGACATTAGAGATAAGATTCTCTTTACTAAGTATACTTCCTTTTCACATCTTTGTACAATGCTTCACCACTATTAGTTACAAGTGAGTCATCTTGAGAGCTCTACTCCAATGTCTCATGTTACTATGGATAAGAGTGATGTCACCATTAATCAAAATAAGTTCTCTAAGCTTAAAAACTACATAAAGATTCACAAGTCAAAAAACACAGTTGATGATGAAGTGGATGCTACATCCAAAGGTGTGACTACTTTTTCCACTATGTATCATCCTAATTGAAAGTATATTGATTTATCTGAACCTTTACATGTGGTGATGAAAAATTTGATTAATCCTAACATTCTTAAACTTCCTCCTATCCATCCTATTGACAATAGCAAACCAATGCCTAAGTCATTTGATCAAAATACTTTTTGTCAATACCATTATCAACCTAGTCATGATAGTCAAAGGTGTTATGCTTTGAATAATACTATTCAAGACCTTATTGATTCCAATGCTATATTTGTTGTTGCTAAGGTTAAAAGTATGAATAAGTTTGTAACACCTCCTAACCAAAATTTTTAAATTTACACCAACCCTTTTCCTTCACATTCAACAAATGTCATTAATCAACCTTCTTCTCTGGATACCAACATTAGTTATGATGATAATGTATAAGAAGCTAATCATGTGGTTAATCATGTTGAGTCTCAACCTCAACCTTCACCAAAACCTGCATCTCCTATCACCTTTGATGACTCTGATATGTTTAAAGCACCTAATCATCCTCTTTACATTACTTCTAGGGTTTCTCATATCCCTTCCCATGGTATTTTGGTTGATCCCTCTTCCGTTGTGAATGTTATCACTGAAGAACATCTTTTTAGTAAAGGATTGCATAAGGATACCTATGATACATCTAGTGTTTGGTTTCAAACTTGTAATGATTTTCTTTATCACCCTCAAGGTTCTATTAATCTTCCTATGACTATTGTTGGTAAGGTTGTTTACACTACCTTTGTTGTCATTCCTACTTTGGATCAATTTTAGGTTAAGCTTGGGATTCTGTGGCTTTCCTCCATGCAATCTATAGCCTCTCGTATTCATAAGTGCATAAATTTTCCCCACAAGGGAGAAGTTATCACCATTAATCATCCCCTTTACAAACTTTCACGTCCTCGAGATTGGGTTGATATAGATTTATTTTGACCATCTCTTCCTCAAAAACTACCTAACTATTTTGATCATCTCTTTCGATCCTATCAACATTACAAGGTAGAAAATATTCTTGAGCTTAGCCTTCCTAAGGATGCTACTCCTATAGTTGTCTTACCTACCCCACCTATTCCTCTTCTTGTTATTCCTCAATCTTTTGACATTCCCTTCCCAAAACCTATGATTGTGGAACCTAATAATTCAAGTTTATCTTGTAAAACCATTTGTAACCAACATGCTTGTCAACGTCACAAGAACTATCAAGATAAGGCTAAGGCTTGTGCCCTTTCTTCTCACACTGCATCCTCCTCTCAAATTTTTCCTTCCTTTGATCAACCCATGTTTGAGATTTTAAAGGAATTTAATCAAAATAATAATATGAAAAAGGATAAACATGATGATTATGTTTGTATTTTAGATTCTATTAATCTTGATATGGAAGATACTCTTGATGATGATTCTAGTGCACATGTTATTATTGATGAATATGAGAATATTGATATGGATTATTATTTTCCTAACATGCTTTCTACATAGCTTACAATCACTCCTAGTGAAGAGTCCAGTAACTCCCACTAGAGTCCTTGCTTGGATCTGGCAATGTTTCCTACTATGTTGGATGTTGTTCCTCTTGCAAAGTTTCTCACCCTTCCTTAACATTCCAAACCGAGATGGGGGGGGGGGGAGCATGCGACACACTTCTTGTGGAATTCTATAGCATGGTAGTCTTTGTGTGTTTGTGTTGTGTTTTTCCCGTGTTGTGCTTTTGTTATGTGTTTTGTCTAGATTTCTTTAGGCGATTCTTGGCTTCTTTGTTGGCACAAGATGATAAAAGTAGTCGAACATGTGTGATTCTTCTATTTGTATCTCTCTCATTCTAGTTTTTTGTTACATGTTGTGTTGTATGTATGCTATTATTGGTAAATGTTCCCTTGTGTAGTCTACTTGGATGCTTGTGACATCGTAGCACCAATTCTTTTTGGTCTCTATGTTGCTGACCCAAAAAGACTCTTCTTTGTTTATCTTATGTGTTTTTCCTCCATTGTGTTTTAGTTATACTTCCTTTGGGGAATGATGACATTTCATAATTTATATAATATTACTTATTATCATATGATCATACTGACCCCAAAGGGAGTGGATCCCTCCGTGTTCTCTCTTTTGTTATGTGTTCATATCCCTTGCAATATTGTATCTTGGGGGCATTTCACAATGGAAACATTCTTCATGGATGCATGCATGCTTCCATTAAAGCTATTTCTCTTGTTTAGGTGTTTGAAATTGCTTTAACATGGGGGCATACACTACACTCACTTTTTGCACACATGCACATTGGCAGTTTTGCCTCCTCTATTGAACTATTGATAGTTCATGGGGTCTCTTTGCTCTTTTGGATCTCTCTTTGGATTATTGATAGTCTGGAAGGCCCGATCCTTGTTTTTTTATCCTTCTTGGGACTATTGATAGTCTCAAAAGCCTAATCACCTTTTTATCCCTTAAGGACACACACATCCTTATGCCTAGGTCATCTTTCGATTCTTCTTTTGGGACATAAAGTTCTCTTGAAGTTGAATCCTTTGATGAGTTAACTAGCATGACACACACACTTGCTAGACCATTCAATTCATCTTCGATGGGTTGACTAGCATGCCACACACACTTGCTAGACCATTCAATGCCATCTTTTATTGCACCCCCTTTTCTTCTTTTTTTGTTTTGTGTAGTTCACAATAAGGAACACAAACCTTATTGGACAAGTTGGCTACACTTTCTTGTTAGTGACATCTCTCTTATTTGTTGGCTTTGGATGTGATGAAGACTCAAGTATCTTGGGAGATTGACGATTTCTTCATCTCCTTAGCCATGATAAAATCAACTCTTTCTTTTCAATCTACTTTACCGTGAGTTTGAGGCAACTCATACTTCTGCTAAAGTGGGGTCTAAATTTATTGTCTTAAAATGGACACACTCCTCATTTAAGATATTTTAGCTCCCATCCTTTATTGACCTTTTCGACCATGGATGGATTCATTCTTAGTTCCCTTTTTCTCTCATTCAGCTTTGTATTCTCCTTTTTCATTTGTACAATCTCCAAGACCTCGGGGCTGGCTCCCTATGGGCCAACCTTGGAATAGGTTGACCAAGTTGACTTATTCTAGAATAGGTCAACCAAGTCAACCTATTCTGGAATAGATCAACCAAGTCAACTTACTCTGGAATAGGTTGACCAAATCAACCTATTCTAGAATAGGTCAACCAGGTCAACCTATTCCTTAGGGGTTGTGATTCTTAGGCCCAGTGTTGTCTCAAGGATTCAATTTGTAAAATTTGATGACCTTGTCAAATTTCTTTGTCCTCCCGCCCCTCTCAAAAAGTAGTATAAAAGGAAGCCTAGGCACCTCAGTTTGAGAGGAAGAAGGATAGAAGAAAAAAATAAAATAGGGTGGACAAATTGATTATAGTAATCTCATGTTCAAGCATTCAAGCATTTAAGCGTTCAAGCGTTGAAAAATTCAAGTCTTCAAAAGATTCAAGGATCCTTTGTGAGCATCTTTCCTCTTCGAGATCTAGCCTATTATCGGTCATCAAGGGAGGAGATCTACATTGAGGCATTCATCATCTTCTTCATTTGATGTACACTTACATCCATGGCTCCATGAAGTGGTTTTTGTAGATCCATAGCATTTGTGGAGATTTCCTACATTGCAAGTTCAAGTTCAATATACAAACACAACAAAATCCTTTTTGACAATGGTTTCTTCAAGCAACGTGAATATTTACATTTTTTTTGTTTCATTTACACATTTACATTTCAATTCAAGGTTGATTCCTTAATCTATGACATGACCAAGGAAAGCCCTTATCCACCCCAACCCTAAAACCTAGTTTTTTGTGTGCAGGAGAAGGATCTCAGAATTGCAAGTACAAATCTAGAAGTTGTAGATAGAGATCTACTAGAGAAATTTGGGTTGACTTCAATAAAGTGCCTCAGGAACATAGTGACTTGGTTGACATGTTCCTGATAGCTTGAGATTTTCAATATTTTCTGTGTTTTCATCCGCGATTGTAGATCCGCAGTCAAAAATTCAGCTACAGGTCTAGAACATCAATTTTTAGAGCACAAAAGAATATTCCTCTTCATACTTCAAGGTGAGTTCCTCATTATATAATTCATATCTTAGTTTAGATCTATTTTCACATCTTAATTGCGCTTATTTCTTACATTTAGCACCTAGATCTCTATTTCTTTTCTTGCTAATTCAATTACTTCAATTTTACAAGTGCATTTACACAACCTTAATCAAATAATACATTGCATGAAAGAGGACTTTCTTGTGTACTTCCTTAGTATAATTTTGGTTTAGCATTAGCATCCCCTCATCTTCTTGGGTTTTTCTAATCCAACTTAGGTTATATTGAGATTTATGCCTGGAAGCCCCTCTTTCTCTTGTATTTCTAATGTTAGTGTGGAAATGGTTAATTAATGAATACATCTCACATAGTTTACATTACTGAATTCATTGATGCCATTTTCACATTAAACAGGGACCAATAGGATTCACCACCAACTTTGGACAAATCTTATTTAGATGAGGCAATATTAGCCCTCTTTGGCCTAAGAGATCTCCAAGACTATGAGAATGAAATCCACTATAATGATCAAGCCTACTTTGGTAGCCAATTAAAATCTCTTAGTTGCAAAAGTGAAAAACAAAAAAAAAGTAAAAAGACAATTAAACATCCCCTAGTGAAAACATTTCTAAGGCATCTTTAGATGAAGAAAAGGGAAAATAAAGGATCAATCTTTTGGTCAAAAACCTTTCTAAGATGATAGAAAAGGGAGAATTTAACTTGCTCATAATGTCTTTACCACCATAAAAGTATTCTATCCTCATCAAAGATGTACAATTGAAGTGAACCTTAGAATAGATAAGGACCCTAAGATCACCTTCATATTAGCATCCCTAAATGACAAGGAGAAAGAAGACATGGATGAGTTTCTCCAACATACACAAAATAAATTTACATGGACCTACAAAGACATGCCTAGAATGGACCCTAATCTAGTCATACATCATCTTGCATTAGACCCTATGATCAAACCTATAAAATAGAAGCTACACAATATGCATCCACATATATCCTTACTAGTAAAAGAAAATTCACATAGGATGCTCGATGCCAAGTTCATAAGACCTATAGACTATCTTGAATGGGTCTCTAATATTATACCAGTAGGTAAAGCCTTTGGGGCCATTATCTTATGTTCAGACTTTAGAGATTTAAACTTATCATGTCTAAAGGATGATTTTTCACTCCCCAACATAGACATCATAGTGGATTTGATGGAAGGACATGAGATGCTATCTCTTATGGATGGATTTTCTAATTACAATCAGATCATAATTACAGTAGGAGATCAACACAAGACCACATTCATCATGCCTTGGGGTACTTTCTATTACTAGGTCATGCCCTTTGGACTTACAAATGCTAGAGAAACCTATCAACATGCTATGACAACTATCTTTCATCACCTCCTACACAATATCATGGAAGACTATGCACAAATGACATCTTAGGAAAATTAAAGAAAAGACAATCACACATCATTATCCTAACAACAATCTTTGATAGATTAGAGAAATACAAGGTTTGGATGAATCCTAAGAAGTGTGTCTTCGATGTGTAATAAAAAAATATTCTAGGGTACATTATATCCCATAGAGGAATAGAGGTATATTTGAAGAAGGTCAAAGCCATCTTATATATGTTGTCTCCTAGGACATTGAAACAACTATGTAGCCTACAAGGAAGATTTTAGTCCATTTGCAGATTTGTGTCGCAACTAGCATATAAGATCATCATTTCTCTCACCTCGTGAAGAAAGATATCAAGTTACTATGGGATTTCTTATGTCAAAAAGCCTTTGAATAGTGTTGCCCCACTTTTTTTCTTCACACTTTAAAACAAAAGTGAGTACCTTGTGTTTAGATTGAGTCATGAGTTTTGGGATAATAAACCGAAGTCTAAGTCTAGAATTTCCCTAGTATAGGCGGTCTTTATCAAATAACCCCCTCATGCTTCTTTCTACTTTTAATCCGGGTTGGTTTTTAATTTCCTCCTAGGAGTGGGTAAGTTATAGTTCCAAATTCGATAAAGACTTTTATTCTTTCAGTTCTTTTGATGGTATTCATATGGACAAGAAGCTTCAAATTGACACTTTTCCTCTTTGTTGAGAAATTGAGAATCACCTTCTCCTCGGTGAGTTCTGACCCATGAAGGTAATTTTCCATGAGAAGCAAACACAGGAATCATCAAGCACACAAACAAGACCTAGAGATCAAGATTCTCAAGTTAGGAACGAACTAGATCCAGAAGAGTAGCTTGGCAAAGAGACTATAGAAAACTTCTTCACTTGTGGAGTTTCTCTTAAAGAGGTAGTTTTCCGACAGATAGTCGAAAGTGTATCAGAGGTTCCTGAAAGCTAAGCATTGAATTTTTGAGGAGATAAAACTAGATCCCAGCATAGGATAAAGTGGTCTCAGAATAAGAGAAAGTAAGTAAGAGATCTTCTTCAGAGAACCAATTTTCAACTTCTCCTTTCTCAGAGAATCTCCTGAGAAGGTTGATTTCTGAGAAGTGACAACTTGTGAAGAAATAAGTATGAGAAATCTCAGAGACCAAATAATCAGGTATGATGAAGGTAACCTGCTTTGATACCTAAAAGAAATTGCTAAGGAAATAGGTCAGTTGTGGATTTTTAGAAAATCACTTCCCAACTTCTCCACAGTCAGGTTTCTACATTCGCAGTGAGTTTTCTGACAAAGGCCCCAAATTGAGAGAAGTGGAAAACTAAAAAACCGCTATGTCAATAAAGTTACCATTATAGCCACTTCAAACGGGTAAAAGTGATTTCCTAAGACCATTAATAAGACACATTTAATTCAAATCTTAACATTGGAATTCTAATGGATGTTTTTAAAAAATCTCTCACTCGTGTGGCGTGAGATATGGAAAGTAACAGTAAGGTGTGGCACGATATATGGAAAGTAACGATAAGGAAACATGTTGTTTATAAAATACTCACGTGATCAGTCAAAAATTACCTTTGTTCATATTTTCCCCATATGCTTTTGTCCCCTATGATTTTACAAATCATCTACCAGCATACCCCAAAACTTCCTAATAGCAAATCGAAAGTAGAATCAAAGCTATGGCCACTAGATTCTTGGGTTTTGATGGGTTAAATGGGATTACATCTGAGTGTGGCATAATTTGACAAATAAATCCCTTAGATTCTATGACCTGGATAATCTACACAGAAGATTGAGTGAAGAAAATCTCCACCCTATGACACAGAAGCTCAAAGGGAGCAGTTTGGTTGAAGCCGCTGGATTTCCTGTTGCAGTTCAAGCTCCCAAAATAATCTGGGAATGTATAATTAGATTCAACCCAGATACAAAATAGATTTTTCTGCCAGACAACACAGTACTCATCTCCATTGACAAAGAGTCCATGCAGAATTGTCTCTATATCCCAGAGCGAGCGAAATTTTCAAACATGACCTTCTCGGTCACAGTATCAAAATATAATGAGAAGAAGATGAGGTAGAGGAAAGAGATCATGAAATCATGGTTTCAAAAGCCCAGAAGCATAAAGGGAAAAGTGCCAAAGATACTTTTTGGGACAAATCTGAAGGTAGAAATTGTTGACATCCTAGTGCTCCTTCACAAGATAAAAGGTGAAAGCGACACATTGAATTTCATAGAGCACTACTTCTTGGTCCAGGTAATATGTGTTGAGCATCATTATATAGATTGGGCTCAAGCAAGTGATAAGTGAAAATCTATCTAATGCCTTGAATCTCATCAAGTACCAGAACAAATTTTATATGTCTTCTTATTTGATCTATGTTCTAGCTACATTGCAAGTATGGACAGGACTCCCTAGGCTAGAAGAATTTTTAGATGATGTGAAACTTTATGAATTCTTCCCTCATTTGAAGTTACAAAATAGCTATGTCGAGTTCATTAAAGTTAATGAATCATTTACAATTAGGTTGTGCAAAGAGTTACAAGGATGCCCAGAACGGAGATTCTCATCAGAGCCCATGGAATTCATCACCCAATTTGGGAGTTTCTTCATTCAATTTGCTAGTTTCTCATACCTTCATCTTGCAGGTTTTGATGATTTTCCCATGAAGTTGCCAAGGTACCTCAATGATATGATTGTGCTTGTAAAGGTGATCTACCAGATGTTGCAAGTGAACCTGATCAGTACGGGAATTAAGAAGAAAGGCTATGAATTCCTTGTCACCATTGGAGCGTTTAGCTGCACATCGAGATCAAATGCTAAGAATGTGATAAAGGCATTCAAGAGTAGATATAAGCCAAAGAAGTATGAAGTATTGAGGCCGCAATTTGATCTAGTAAATTATGCCAAAAATCATCTACAAATTGGCACTATGGTTAGGCATATCCTCGAAATTGAAGATTATTGGGCGAATTACAAAGATGAATTAGAGAATCGAGAGAGGTTTTACTCCGGGTTGACTATTGAAGAAATCAAGTTGTTGAATGTCAAAATTAATGTTGAGGGAATTTTTGATGATGGAGAACACATGTACAATGACACATATAGAGATAAGATCAAGCCCTTTCCTGTGAGCTCAGAACTAGTTCAAGGTCAAGCTATAGAAGATTTGGAGATCTTAATGGCTAAAGTCATTAAGAGAACTAATAAGTGGGTCCAGTGGATGATGGGAAGGAGAAAGAGGTCTGGGAATCCCTCTCCTCAACAAGCTCTTGCAGTCGACCTAGTGAGTGCTCCTGCATCTTCCTCTTTGCCAACGTCGTCTGTAGCCAAAGCACCAGCTCAACCAACAGGTGGAGATGATCAACCACCCGAAAAGGAGATACCAATTGAGAAGACTTACAGAGCAGGTTCATCTCCAGTCATTGGTTCAAATGAAGAAGCTAAAGTTGATAAATCTGACAAGTCGATGGAATAACCTGTTGGGGCCATGGAACCAGAGCAGCAAGCACAAGGAGGAACCGTTGAGATACAAGGTGACACTCCTAGTCGGGGGGCCCCTCCCATTATCGAAGTTGGTGATGACAGTAGCAGTTTGGAATTTGAGTCGAATGAAGAAGTAGAAGATCATTTGGGATCGCCTCAAAAAGAAAAGGAAGTTGCAACCTTTCCACAAGTTAATCCTTTCACTTCCAAGCCTAAATCTTCTCCGCCTGTCATCAGGAAATTATTCATAGAAGATTTACTTTCCGTGACAAAAGTCACAAGTGTGGAATCATGGCTCAAGAATACTCTAGAGTGGAAGAGAAAAAGGGTTGAGAAAGGTGCTCCCAGTGGTGAAATGTTCTCATAAGAAATGTAGTCTGGCTCAGCTGTAAGCAAGGCTAAGAAGACTAGGACTTTGACCACTCATGGCCGAGATCCAAACATAGGACACCTGAGTATGGAAATAGCCAAACCGCTAAAGGATGATAGAATTGAAGAGCTTACTACCTCCGATTCGGAACTCCAATCCTTGGACACGAGGCTCACCCACCATGATACAAAAGTAGACTTGTGGAAGTCTAGTAACGTCTTGATCAAGGAAGAGCTTAAAGAACTCAAAGTCACTAAGACTTGACTCAAGGCGGAGATTAAAGAAATGACTAACTTCATCAAGGATTTGGTCACTCCTGTGACAAGTCTACCCAGTTCTCTGGCAACATTTGATCCTGCTGTTGTCGAGAATCAGGCAATAATTGTCAAGTTGCAAGAGGATATGTATTTCGGGCATAATGGCAGGAGGTGGATAGAACGACTTAAGTCTAAAGGTTTGGCAGTCATTGAATAGTTCAGAGATGTCCTTTTGAAGTTAGAGGCAGAGAAGGATTCTCTCAAAGAACATATGCAGACACTCACAACAAAAAGGTTGAGATGTGAAGAGTGCATGGTGCTACTACATTGGTTAGTCGCAATGAAGACTAAGGATGTGATCAAGGCCAACATATTATAGGAAGGGGATGAACCTTTGATCGAGTGGCTCTAGGGGGTAGAATTCAAAATGGAGATGATAATCAAGGCCGGGGTAGAAATGAAGGTTACCGATGAAGAAGTCACCAAAGAGAAAAATAAAATCTTTGTATATTTGACGGGTCTTCACTCTGAGTCTCAAACTAGCAGAGATGAAAAGAGCTAGACTGGTATAACCAATATGCAGAAGTCATTCTCTGACTATTTGGATCAGCTTGCAGAGTTATCCGAGTCTCATCTTGATAGAATACCCGATCTTTAGCAACTCAATGGATGTATATACAAGGCCATGGAGAAGATGCAATCTTGAAAGGATGTGGCAAAGCACATAGAGAAAGATCATTCCCTCTAGCTTATAAGATACAAAAATCTTCACATTCCTAATTTTGAAAGGTTGATTCCGATTCTTGCAGCCGCTAAAGCTCATAAGGCTAAGTTGGAGAAGGGGAAGAAATTGCAAAAGAACAAATAGTCTCCCCCTTTTTCCGTTTTGATATATATTGTATAATGGGTAAATGGCCACTTGTCATTTATCGACCTTTGTAGAATGTGAATCGATTCGGTGAATTTTGTAATGGGTTAATTCTTGAAACCTATATGTAACACTTTGAAAATCAATGCAAGGGTTGGCTAAATTTTGGTGTGAAATACATCTTGTTGTGGAGTCAATCTGGAATGTGTTTTGTGTCATTTATTTACTATTCCATGATTTTTTGAATCTAAATGTTTTCTTTAAGTTGGATAGAAATTAGGGAATAGATGGAGCTATGTTTCTACTTTTCTGCACAACTAATTGATAGTAATTAGAGTATTACTGGGAGATTGGGAAAATACTCATGTGTTGTGTTTTAGATTAGAATCATTTCTATTGTTTTAGTGCATTTCCATTCATTCAAGTAAGATTCATTATTGCATTCCCACTGGCCTGGATTATTTTCTCACCGAGGGCTAATTTGGTTACCTCTTCTGTTCTCTGGTCAAGAACATACCATATTAGGTTTTAGAACAAACAAAATTCATTGCATATCTTTTACATGAGGGAGCTGTAACTATTAAAATTTAGAGGAAAGTCAATTGAATATAAACAAATTTTCAACTGTTCGTATTCATATTGTTTCTTAAGAGATTTTGGGCAAATAAAGAGTTAAATCTAAAAAGAACAATCTATTCACCAACAAATTTTTGGTGACTCTACTGGGGAGAGAAACAGTTGCTAGAATAGAATATTTTCCATGAGGAAAAATGGTGTTACCTCATGAGAACGTGTTCCCTGTACTTCAACCCAATCTCAGTTTTCAAGATGATCAAGAAGACATAGTCTCTTCCTTGAATACTTTTGCTTGGAGATACAAAAGAAATACAGAGCATTATAGGAACATGAGTCAAGTGCTTGAACAAGAAGAAGCGAGAGTAGAAGCACTTGAAAGACAAATTCAGGGAAGAAATCAATGTAGAGTAGAGCACAAATCTAGGCAACAAAACTAATTCGAAGCTCTGGATCAAAGAAAATTTCTCAGAAGTGTCGAGGGGCAAGGTGGAAAAAACACTACATTCGAAAAGCTCGTTGTGCTCAGTTTTCCCATAATAGACTTACCTCATCAAAAAGGTGACAAAAGAAGTAGGAGTAGACCACCTTCACCTCCCAAGACACAAAATTCATTTCCTAGATCTTGCTAGGTATTAACTTTACATGGAGTAGTTGCTCCTCCTGTTATTAATTTTCCTCAACATCCTGCACCTACAGTCATGGCCGCTGCAACTGGTCCACTGTAGTTCATAGCATATCACTCGCTACCTTTAGGATCTAGAAAGAGCTTTCCTAAGTTCTCGGTAGATGGAAAAGTTACTATAGATGAACACATTAAAGCCTTCTTCGTAGCAACTCATATCCTAGGAGTTGGTTATGAAGATGTTTTTGTTAGGCTATTTGTTGAAACTCTAGTTGAAGCAGCAGCTGATTGGTTTTATCACTTGGATGATGCTTCAATCACAAGTTGGGATACTATGAGGATAGAATTTGAAGCCAAGTTCAAAATGGCTGAAGATGAACACATGTTGTTGACACAATTGACCTCTATTAAGAAACAAGCTTCTATAAGTATGAGGGAGTTCATTGCTAAATTCAATAAGATTGCCAATATAATTCCCATGACCGATAGACCCACTCCTACAAATCTAAAGATATTATTTATGAGTTCCATGCCACTAGATATAAATTATGATTTGAGAAGATCATGACCTATAGATTTGGATGATGCTCATAAAACAGCCATTGAGTTAGAAGATGACATGATTTCTACTGGCAGATGGAAAAGAGAAATACAGATAGGTGCTAGTTCAAGTGGCACTACATTGACCAATGAGATGATGTAGAAAATGTCCAATGAGATCATCACTTTAAAAAGACAACTCCATAAGTTCAACAATCTGTACCAGAAACCATTTCAAGATCAGAATAGTAGAAATAGTGATAGAAGGACACTACAATTACCTGCTCCACAATAGAGGCTTGCAATTGAGGCTCCCCCTAAGAAAAGAAATATGTGCGTATTCCATCTGATGACAGACCATAATGGTGAGAGTTATCCTGAAATAGCTCACATGATGCAATTATTATCTACTACTGAGTTGGATACTACAACACCAAACAATGAACCATCTTCATGCTCGCATGGTGACTCTGTAAATTTATTTTTTGAGTATGAATCTGATTCTGAGAAGTAAGGAGAATGTTATGCTACTATAGATGGCACTACCTACATAGTTTTAACTCAGAGCTAGAAAGACAAAACTCCTATTATCATTCCTTCAATGGGAACCAATGATGCATCTACTTCAGGTACGAGGGAAATTTGTCAGGGAATGAAAATCTCATAGCTGGGTAAGGAAAATGATTCTTTTGATTTCATTCAGTTTTGTAAAAATTTTGGGATTCAAATTTCTCCCATAGATTATTTAAGGTCGAATCCAGATGAATTGAAAAGATTCATGGATTACTTAAAAGGAGATAGTATAAATTTGAATCATAATTTCACCTCTTCCAATGAAGATGATTCTTCACTAGCAAAATTATTTGAGCAAGGAGAAACCACTGTACTAGCTACCTTCTCAGGTCAAAAACCTGAACCATTTTATGTCTCCTTGTATATTAATGGTTGTAAGCTTAGCAACTGTATTATAGATTTAGGTGCTTCTGATAACATGATGCCTTCCCATGTAGCCAAAGCCTTAGGCCTCACTATGACAAAAGTCCATAGTAGGTGTTATTTTATGGATGCTAAACAAGTTCCTTTGCTTGGTCAAATCAAAGATGCTCAAGTAGCCCTGGCTACCCACCCCGAAAAGAAGATGCTATTAACAATCCTTGTTGTAAATATACCAATAAGTTATGGATTATTTCTCAGCATGAGTTTTTATAGAGATTTAGGTGGGGAAATTAAATTGGATTGGTCCTAGGTAGTAATTCCTATGGGAAATAAGAAGGTTAAATTGAAGCCTAAAGAGAAGTCAAAGTTCACAGTTTTGAAATCTGATGATCCGAAAGCTCAAATCCTATATCAAGAATTGGAGTTTAGTAATTACATGATGTTTACCCAAGGCATTGTCGATGAACCTGAAAGCGAACAAGAAGAAGTTAAGGCCTCGGAGAAAGAAAAGACTCTAGAAGTCTGGACACTAGAATTTGATGGCAGTTGTTCTTCCTCTGGCTCTAGTGCTGGAGTTGTATTGATCCCACCTGAAGGTGAACCCGAGCTGATGGATTTTAAATTGAAGTTCATGAATACCAATAATATGGCTGAGTATGAGGTGTTGTTACTAGGGATAATTGTTGTGAAAGAAAAGGGTGTGAAAATTCTAAAAGCTCGAGGTGACGCTGAGTTGATTGTGTGCCAAATCAAAAGTCAATACACTGTTAAAAATTAGAAATTGCAGAGTTATCGAAATAGGGTATGGGATGAGGTTGAAGGACTGGATGCCTTTGCAATTGAATATGTCCCTAGAGAATTAAATTCCAAAGCAAATTCATTAGCAGTCTCTGCTTCCCTACTACTACCTCATCTGGAATTTAAAGACAAGAAGTAACAGGTAGAAGTAATGTACAAGCCATCAGTACCTGATAACATAGATAATTGGAAAGTATTCAATGATGAAAAATGCCTACAACTATTCCTTGAAGGTAATGATAGTTCCCCTGAAGAAGAGCCAAATGATCTCCCACAAGATCATTCCAAGAAACGGAAGAAAGATGAACCGGGTGTGACTCAATTGCAAGGCAACATCATTCCCCCATATTTTATATCATTAGAGAAATTATTCAATCGTATTGATACTTATGTTAAGAATAAAAGGATAGAGAAAGGTCTTATGACTAGAGAATATGAAGGGATGAACATCGGGAATGAGTCAAATCCTAGAATGATAAACATAGGGAAGTGTTGCACACCTCAAGAGGAAGCAGAAGCTAGAAGGATTTTTCTAGAATACCAAGATGTATTTTCCTGGAGTTACAAGGATTTAAAAATCTTTATGGGAAGAAATTTTAAGCATCAAATTCCCCTAAAACCTGATGCTACCCCATTCAAATAGAAGAAAAGAAATTATAATCCGAAAGTGGTAGACACTATCTTTAGAGAGGTTGATAAAATGCTCAAAGCCAAGATTATCTACCCTATGCACCACTCTACATGGATAGTGAACATTGTCCCTGTGAGGAAAAAGAATGGAGAAATAAGGATATGCGTAGATTTTAGAAATTTAAATCAAGCATCTTTAAAGGATAATTACGCACTCCCCAACATAGATCATTTGTTGCAGACAGTTGTAGGAGATGAAATGATGTCTATGCTCGATGGATTTTCCAAGTACAACCAAGTCTAAGTAGAATAGAAAGATCAACACAAGACCGCGTTTACTACTCCCTGGGGCACATTTGC
This sequence comes from Chamaecyparis obtusa, assembly GCA_027943335.1. Taxonomy (NCBI): domain Eukaryota; kingdom Viridiplantae; phylum Streptophyta; class Pinopsida; order Cupressales; family Cupressaceae; genus Chamaecyparis; species Chamaecyparis obtusa. The sequence continues at coordinate 68,615 of BSBK01008872.1, forward strand.
ATACCACAGAATATCATTTGGCCTTATCAACGCTGGTGCTACATTTCAACGAGGTATGGATTTGTCTTTTGTTGATATGAAAGATAAGATCATTGTTATATATTTAGATGACTTAACTGTGTTCTCTAAGAAAAGATGCAATCATATTAAGGATTTAGAAAGAGTATTGCGAAGGTGTAGAGAACATGGGATCTCTTTAAACCTAAGAAGTCAGTTTTCTATGTTACCGAAGGAAAACTACTAGGTCATATTGTATCACAAGAAGGTATCAGGATTGACCTAGAGCAAGTCAAAGCCATTCAAAGGCTAAGTTTACCTGTAAGTAAAACTGGAGTGAAGTCATTCTTCGGCCAAGTAAATTTTCTTAGAAGATTCATCCCTAACATTTCAGAGATCACCAAATGTATTGTAGACATGATGAAAGGTAATCAAAATTTCAAATGGAATGACCCCAATAAAAGAACCTTCCAAGATATAAAGGATGCTATAGCAAATGCCCCTGTCTTATGCCACCCAGATTATAAGAAGGATTTCATGATTTATTGTTACGCATATGAACATACATTGTCAGCTATTCTTATGCAAGAAAATAGAGAAGGAGTTCAAGCTCCTATTGCCTTTATGAGTATGCCACTGAAAAATCCTAAGCTAAGATATTCTCAGGCTAAGAAGCATGCTTTATCGATGGTGAAAGCCTTGACAAACTTTAGATTTTATATCTTACATTCCCACTCCATTGTATTTGTTCCTGACATTGCGGTAAAGAGTATATTAACCCAGCAAGATGTATGATGTAATAACAAAGGGGCTTGGGTAGCCAAAACACAAGAATATGACATAGAGATCAAGCCAAAAAAACTAGTATGAGGCAATGCACTATGTAAAGCTATGATAGAAAGTGAAGGAGATAATCAGCCCGAAATAGAACAATTAGTTTTGGCAGTGAGTTTACAAGACCAATGGTTTGAAGACATCGTATATTTCTTAACTTATGGTGAATGCCTTGAAAGATTGATAGCTAAACAAAGGAGATACGTGAGGTTGAAAGTTGCTAAATATATCATTTGGGAAGTTATGTTGGACAAAAGATCTGTAGATGGAACTTTTCTTAGGTGTGTAGACAAGCAATAGTGGGAGAGATTTTTAAAAACATTCCATGATGAAGCTTGTGGTGGGAATTTCGCATCTTCTGTAACTCCATTTAATATTTTGAGGCAATGCTATTATTGGCTAGGAATGTTCAAGGACGTGTATCATTGGGTGGCCAAATGTGAAAAATGTAAGATGTTTACGGGTCGACCTCAATTAGCAGCTCTTCCTCTTAGACCAGTAATAATAGAAGGTCCCTTTCAGCAATGGGGCCTTGATTTTATCAGGCCTATCAATCTTGCATCAAGCACTGGTCACACTTATATAATCACTACAACTAACTATTTTATGAAATGGGTGGAAGCGAAGGCCACAAAGAAAACTACTTCCGAAGTAGTGTGCAAATTCATCAAGGAGAACATTATGGTAAGATTTGATGTGCCTATTAAAATAGTCATGGATAATGCAACTTATTTTTCTTTAGCTGAGATTAAAAAATTATGTTTTGAGTACGATATAACTAATAGCCATTCGTCTGATTATTTCCCACAAGGGAATGGTCAATCTGAATCAAGTAATAAGAACTTGGTAAATATAGTGAGAAAACTTGTATCAAATAACCAAAGGACTTGGCATAAGAAAATTCACAAAGCACTTTGGGCTGATAGAGTAACTCCAAAGAGGGAAATTGGTATTTCACCTTTTGAGATGGTATACAGAGTTGAGGCAAGTCTTCCCCTGCCCCTAGAATTGGCCACTAAAAAGTTGAGAACAGTGGTAGAAGATGGCATCTATAAGAATGGGCTAGAAAAGTGAATTTTGTATTTGAATAAACTTGAAGAAGAATGAGAGAAAATTGTTGATCATATCATGAAACATCAGATCCGGGTGAAGAATCTCTTTGACAAGAAAACTAGACCAAGACAGTTCATGGTAGGAGATTCAGTACTGCTATGGGATAAGCGAAGGGCGCTAAAGGAATGCATGGTAAATTTGAGACACTCTAGAAAGGAATGTTCATCATCCATCAAGCCTTGGACAAGAATTCTTTCAAATTGGTGTATCCAAGTGGTGAAGTACTACAATTGACCTATAATGGTCAAGATTTTAAATTGTAACAAGTTGCAAACTGAAAAAAGGTAACCCTAGTATTATATGATAGTTACATTTAGTTCCATTTTTTGTTTTCCATAGTTTAGGTTTCCTCACTTTGTCTTTTCTTTCTTGTTTCCTTCCTTTGCTTTATTTTTTTTGCGAGTCTCCATTTAATTTAACTTTGTGAAACTAGAGATTTGGATTCCTTTCTTAGATATGCACATATCCAAGTCCCCAAACAGATCCAACTATTTCCCCACTTTTGTTCTTCACACTTTAAAACAAAAGTGATTACCTTGTGTTTAGATTGAGTCATGAGTTTTGGGATAATAAATTGAAGTCTAAGTCTAGAATTTCCCTAGGATAGGTGGTCTTTATCAAATAACCCCCTCATGCTTCTTTCTACTTTTAAGCCAGGTTGGTTTTTAATTTCCTCCAAGGAGTGGGTAAGCTATAGTTCCAAATTCAATAAAGACTTTTATTCTTTTAGTTCTATTGATGGTATTCATATGGATGAGAAGCTTCAAATTGACACTTTTCCTTTTTGTCGAGAAACTAAGAATCACCTTCTCCTTGGTGGGTTCTGATCCATAAAGGTAATTTTTCACAAGAAGTAAACATAGGAATCATCAAGCATGCAAACAAGGCCTGGAGATTGAGATTCTCAGGTTAGGAATGAACTGGGTCCAGAAGAGTAGCTTGGCAAAGAGACTGTAGCAAACTTCTCCACTTGCGGAGTTTCTCTTACAGAGGTAGTTTTCCAAGAGACAGTCAGAAGTGTATTAGAGGTTCTCGAAAGCTGAGTATTGAAGTTTTGAGGAGATAAAACTAGATCCCAACATAGGATAAAGTGGTCTTAGAATAAGAGAAAGTGAGTAAGAGATCTTCTTCGGAGAACCAGTTTTCAGCTTCTCCTTTCTCAGAGAATCACCTGAGAAGGTCAATTTCTGAGAAGTGACAACTTGTGAAGAAATAAGTATGAGAAATCCTAAAGACCAAATAATCAGGTATGATGAAGGTAACCCGCTTTGATACCTAAAAGAAATTGCTAAGGAAACGGGTCAGTTGCAAAATTTTAGAAAATCACTTCCTAGCTTCTCCACAGTTGGTTTTCTACCTTTGAAGTGAGTTTTCTGACAAAGGTCCCAAATTGATAGAAGAGGAAAAGTAAAAATACATTGTGTTAATAAAGTTACTATTACAGCAACTTAAAAAAGGGTAAAAGTGATTTCCTAAGACCATTAATAAGATGCATTTAATTCAAATCTTAACGTGGGAATTCTAACGGATGTTTTTAAAAATCTCTCACTCATGTGGCACGAGATATGGAAAGTAACAGTAAGAAAATAGGCTATTTATAAAAGACTCATGTGATCAATCAAAAATTACCTTTGTTCATATTTTTCCCATATGCTTTTTTCCCCTATAATTTTACAAATCATCTGTCAGCATACCCCAAAGCTTCCTAATAGAAAATCAAAAATAGAATCAAAAGCTATGGCCACTAGATTCTTGGGTTTTGATGGGTTAAATGAGATTACATCCAAGTGGCATAATTTCATGGATACATCCCTTAGATTCTATGACCCAGACAATCTACACAGAAGATTGAGCAAAGAAAATCTCCACCCTATGACACAGAAGCTCAAAGGGAGCGGTTTGGTCGAAGTCGCTGGATTTCCTATTGCACTAAAGGCTCCCGAACTAATTTGAGAATGTATAATTAGATTCAACCCAGATACAAAATAGATTTTTTACCAGAAGACACATTACTCATCTCCATTGATAGAGAGTCTATGTAGAACTGTCTCTATATCCCAGAGCGAGCAGAATTTTCAAACATGACCTTCTTGGTCACTGTATCGGAATATAATGAGAAGAAAATGAGGTGGAGGAAAGAGATCATGAACTCATGGTTTCAAAAGCCTAGAAGCATAAAGGGAAAAGTGCCAAAGACACTTTTTGGGATAGATCTAAAGGAAGAAATCATTGACATCCCGGTGCTCCTTCACAGGATAAAAGGTGAAAGTGATGCATTGAATTTCATAGAGCACTACTTCTTCTTGGTCCAGGTAATATGTGATGAGCATCATTATATAGAGTGGGCTCAAGTGGTAAGTGAAAATCTATTTAATGCCTTGAATCTCACCAAGTACCAATTAAATTTTATATGTCTTCCTGTTTGATCTATGTTTTAGCTACATTGCAAGTATGGCCAGGACTCCCTAGGCTAGAAGAATTTTTAGATGATGTGAAAATTTATGAATTCTTCCCTCATTTGAAGTTAAAAAATAGCTATGTCAAGTTCATTAAAGTTAATGACTCATTTACAATGAGGTTACGTAGAGAGTTACAAGGATGCTGAGAACATAGATTCTCATCAGAGGCCATGGAATTCATCACCTAATTTGGGAGTTTCTTCATTCAATTTTCTAGTTTCTCATACCTTCGCCTTGCGGGTTTTGATGATTTTCCCATGAAGCTTCCAAGGTACCCCGATAATATGATTGTGCTCATAGAGGTGATCTGATAGATGTTGCAAGTGAACCTGATCAGTGCAGGAATTAAAAAGAAAGGCATGAATTCCCTGTCACCATTGGAGCATATAGCTGTGCATCGAGATCAAATGCTAAGAACGTGATAAAGGCATTCGAGAGTAGATATAAACTAGAGAAGTATGAAGTATTGAGAACACAATTTGATCCAGTGAATTATGCCAAAAATCATTTATAGATTGGCACTGTGGTCAAGCATATCCCCGAAATCGAAGATTATTGGGTAAATTGCAAAGATGAATTAGAGAGCCGAGAGAGGTTTTACTCTAGGTTGACTATTGAACAAATCAAGTTGTTCAATGTCAACATTAATGTTGAGGGAATTTTTGATGACGGAGAACACATTTACAATGACACATATAAAGATCAGATCAAGCCCTTTCCTGTGAGCTCAGAACTAGTTCAAGGTCAAGCTATAGAAGATTTGGAGATCTTAATGGATAAAGTCATTAAGAGAATTGATAAGTGGGTCTAGTGGATGATGGGAAGGAGAAAGAGGTCTAGGAAGCCCTATCTTCAACAAGATCTTGTAGTTGAGCTGGTGAGTGCTCCTGCATCCTCCTCTTTGCCAATGTTGTCTGTAGCCAAAGGACCAACTCAACTAGCAGGTGGAGATGATCAACCACCTGAAAAGGAGATCCCAATTGAGAAGAATTGCAGAGTAGGTTCATCTCCAGTCATCATTTAAAATGAAGAAGCTGAAGTTGAGAAATCCGACAAGCCAACAGAAGAACCTTTTGGGGCCACGAAACTAGAGCATCAAGCACAAGGAGGAACCGTTCAGATACAAGGTGACACTCCTAGTCGGGAGGCCCCTCCCATTGTCAAAGTTAGTGACAATAGTAGCACTTTAGAATCTAAGTCAGATGAAGAAGTAGAAGAACACTTGGGATCACCTCAAAAATAAAAGGAAGTCACGACCTCTACACAGGTTAATCCTTTTGCTTCCAAGCCTAAATCTTCTCTGCCTATCATTAGGAAATTATTCATAGAAGATTTACTTTCAGTGACAAAAGTCACAAGTGTGGAATCACGGCTCAAGAATCCTCTGGAGCAGAAGAGAAAAAGGGTTGAGCAAGGCACTCCCAGTGGTGAAATGTTCTCAGAAGCAATGTAGTCTGGCTCAGCTGTAAGCAAGGCTAAGAAGACTAGGATTCTGACCATTCTTGGTCGAGATCCAGACACATGACATCTGACTATGGAGATAGCCAAACCACTAAAGGATGGTAGAATTGAATAGCTTACTGCCTCCGATTTTGCACTCCAGTCGTTGGACATGGGGCTTGCCTGCCATGATACAAAAGTAGAGTTGTGGAAGTCTAGTAACATCTTGATTGAGGAAGAGCTCGAAGAACTCAAAGTCACTAAGACTTGACTCAAGGTGGAGATTAAAGAAATGACTAACTTCATCAAGTAGTTGGTCATTTTTGTGACAAGTCTACCCAGTTCTCCGATAATGTTTAATCCTGGTGTAGCTGAGAATCAGACAATAATTGTCAAGCTGCAAGAGGATAGGCATTTCATGCATATTTGTAGGAGGTAGATAGAATGACTTAATTCTGAAGGTCTGGTAGTCATTGAACAACTCAGAGATGTCCTTTTGAAGTTAGAGGTAGAGAAGGATTCTCTCAAAGAACATATGCAAACACTCACAGTAGAAAGGTTGGGATGTGAAGAGTGCATGGTGCTACTGCATTGGTTAGTCACAATGAAGACTAAGGATGTGATCAAGGCCAGCATATTGTAGGAAGGGGATGAACCTCTGATCCAGTGGCTCCAGCGGGTAGAGTTCAAAATGGAGATGATAATCAAGGCTGAGGCAAAAATGAAGGTGACCGATGAAGAAGTCACCAAGGAGAAAAATAAAATCTTTGTATATTTGATGAGTCTTCACTCCGAGTCTCAAACTAGCAAACATGAAAAGAGCCTGATTGGTATAACCAATATGCAGAAGTCATTCTCTAACTATTTGGATCAGCTTGGAGAGTTATCCGGGTCTCATCTTGATAGAATACTTGATCTTCAGCAACTCAGTGGATGTATATACACAGGCCATGGAGAAGATGCAATCTCAAAAGGATGTGGCAAAGCGCATAGAGAAAGATCATTCCTATTGGCTCATAAGATACAAAAATGTTCACATTCCTGATTCTCAAAGGATGATTCCAATTCTTGCAGCTGCTAAAGGCTCATAAGGCTAAGTTGGAGAAGAGGAAGAAACTGCAAAAGAACAAATAGTCTCCCCCTTTTTCCCTTTTGATATATATTGTATAATTGGTAAATGGCCACTTGTCATTTACCGACCTTTGTAGAATGTGAATTGATTTGGTTAATTTTGTAATGGCTTAAATTCTTAAAGCATATATGTAACACTTTGAAAATCAATGAAAGGGTTAGCTAAATTTTGTTGTGAAATACATCTCATTGCGGAGTCAATCTAGAATGTGTTTTGTGTCATTTATTTATTGTTCTGTGCTTTTGTGAATCTGAATGTTTTCCTTAAGTTGGATTGAAATTAGGGAATAGACGGAGCTTTGTTTCTACTTTTCTACACAACTAATTGATAGTAATCGGAGTATTACTAGGAGATTGGGAAAATACTCACGTGTTGTGTTTTAGATTAGAATCATTTTTGTTGTTTTATTGCATTTTCATTCATTCAAGTAAGATTCATTGTTGCATTCCCATTGGTGTAAAATTCATAAGTATTGTGAAATCATGAAGTTGGTTAGAGTTTAGGATCAAAATCATTTCCTGGATTAGTTTCTCATTGATGGGCTAATTTGGTTACCTCTTTTGTTCTCTAGTCAAGAACATACCCTATTAGGTTTTAGAACAAACAAAATTCATTGCATATGTTTTACATGAGGGAGTTGTACCTGTTAAAATTCAGAGGAAAGTTAGTTGAATAGAAACAACTTTCCAATTGTTCATATTCATATTGTTTCTTAAGAGATTTTGGGAAAATAAAGAGTTAAATCTAAAAAGAAAAATTTGTTCACCAACAAATAGCTCAAGTAGTATTTAGATTATCCACTAGTCTTGGGTGTCACCTAATCTAGGCCAACCTTTAATTCTATACATATCAACCACTACTATTGCACTGGGTTCTCTCCTAGTATGGCTAGATGATAATGGAAAAGAATGATAAATTTACAATTTGAGCATAACACTAGTTCTACATGCATAAAATTCATCATTACATTCTTAATCATAAGACAGAATTATTTATAAAGATCGCTCCATTGAAAATACCCGGTGTCCTAAAGATGTTCTTACTAGCTATATGGTTAAGTGGCTTATGATCCTAAGCCAGTTCAACATTGTGCATGTAGATAGGAAATCCATCAAGTGATAAGTGATCATAGAATAGTAAGTGGAATCTCCTATCCAAGGAAACCATCCTATAGTTTCATATTTTCTAGATGAATCCGTCATAAATGTCACACTGATCACACAATGGAAATTATATTTTGATGGATCTATTACACAAAAAGGGTTGGGGGTAGGAGTCCTTGTTTATGACACTACAAGGATACCTTATCCCTAAATCTTATAAGTTTGCATTTACATGCACAAACAACATTGTAGAGAATGAGGCCCTTGGTGATAGGACTTCATTTATCTATCTAATGGAAAATCACTAGCCTACTTTTCTTCAGTAAATATCAGTTGGTTATAAGACAAGTTAATGATGAATACTAGACAAAGAATGATAAAATTATCCCTTATCGAAGAATGGTTGAGGATATGAAACATCACTTCACATATATTATATTCCAATAGATCTCTAGAATGGACAACAATTTTGTTGATACAATGACCATCATTGGATCCCTGGTTAATGAAAAAACATAGTCATTAGTGAGAGTTTCTTGTTGATAACCTTATGGTCCCTTCTTATGACATGCTAGAATCCAAAATGGTGTATGATATTGTAAGTCCTGATTCTCCTTGGTACCAAGAGATTCTACTCCTAGATCCATGATGAGATCATTCCACTTCACCTCATACCTAACCAATGACAAACCTTCACTCGATGCACTTCCTAATACACTATCCTCAGTGATACCCTCTTTTGAAAATATTTTTGTGGAACCCTCCTTAGGTTCTTGGATAAGAATAATCTCAAACACTGTCAAAAAAA